>ML301015.1:0-24765 GCA_005239505.1 Nicotiana paniculata
AGTTTATAAATTGAAATTTTAGGATATGAATTGAAATTTTAGGATATGAATTGGACTTTTAGTCTATGAATTGGAATTTTAGTCTATGAATTGGACTTGTAGTTTATAAATTGAAATTTTAGGATGTGAATTGAATTTTTAGTGCATGAATTGAACTTTTAGTTTATAAATTGAACTTTTAGTTTATAAATTGAAATTTTAGGATATGAATTGAATTTTTAGTGTATGAATTGAACTTTTAGTTTAAAAATTGAACTTTTAGTTTATAAATTTAAATTTTAGGATATGAATTGAATTTTTAGTGTATGAATTGAACTTTTAGTTTATAAATTGGAATTTTAGGATATGAATTGAACTTTTAGTTTATGAATTGGACTTGTAGTTTATAAATTGAAGTTTTAGGATATGAAATTAATTAACTAAAAAATATTAGGATATGAATTAACTAAATTAATTTGTTATTGTTTTATTTGTATAGATGGAACATCATACTTGGATGTACAATAGGAGTTATCCTAATCGGCAGGGATTGCGGGAGGATTTTGTAGAAGGGGTTGATGACTTTATTAGACATGCAATGTCACTTCCACCATACCAAAGTGAAGAAGTAATTAGGTGCCCTTGTGTTAGGTGCGACTGTATGAAGTTTGGAAAATCGGAGGAAGTTAAGCTTCATCTTTATAGAAAGGGGTTTATAGCGAATTACTTTGTGTGGACTAATCATGGAGAGATCGATGGTAGCCGTGGGATATTTCATTTCATGGTTGTGGGTGAAAGTAGTAGATCGGTGGAGAATACTAATTGTGATTCTAGAATTCATGATATGGTTGCAGATGTTTTTGGGATGCACTTAGGGGGTGAGCCCAATGGAAATGTTGAACAAACTCCTAATGATGACGCAAAACAATTTTATGAACAGTTAGAGGAACCTAGTCGTCCACTACGGGAAGGAAGTCCGCACTCTGAGCTATCTGTTGCAGTTAGATTACTAAGTATAAAATCTGATTGGAATATTTCTCAAGCAGCAATGGACTCTTTCATTGACCTTATGAGCGAACTAGTTGACCCTAATATCAACATAATTGGTGATTTCTATAAGGCAAAGAGATTGGTTGCTAAGTTAGGACTTTCGTCAATGAGAATTGATTGTTGTGAAGATGGTTGCATGTTATATTATAAAAAAATGCAAATTTAGATAGTTGTAAATTTTGCGAAAAGTCTCGTTTCAAGAAGCTTTCCAGCGGGAATATGGTCGATATCAAGGTGATGCATTATTTACCTCTTATACCTAGGTTAAAGAGGTTATATGCGTCGATGAGTTCTGCTCCTCATATGAGATGGCACTTTGAAAATAGAAGACCACCTAGTGTTATATGTCATCCTTCAGATGGAGAAGCTTGGAAGCACTTTGATAGGACATATCCAAATTTTGCTAGTGAACCAAGGAACATTCGGTTAGGTCTGTGTGCAGATGGATTCACGTATTTTTCTATATCTGCGACACCATATTCATGTTGGCCTGTCTTTATTACACCTTACAATCTACCACCCGAGTTGTGCATGACTAGTCCATATATATTCTTAAATTGTATTATCCCCGGTCCACGTAATCCAAAAATTTTGATTGATGTATATTTTCAACCTTTGAATGATGAGCTAAAACAATTGTGGTATGATGGTATTGAAATATATGACATATCAACCAAGCAGAATTTCAATTTGCGTGCTAATTTAATGTGGACTAAAAACGATTTTCCTGCGTATGGAATGTTATCTGGGTGGATGACTGCTGGGAAGCTAGCTTGTCCTTATTTCATGGAAAATAGTAAAGCGTTCACTTTGAAACATGGCCGAAAGCAATCATGGTTTGATTGTCATCGTCAATTCTTGCATCTTGATCATGAGTTTAGAAGGATGAAAAATGCATTCAAAAAGAATAAAATGGAATATGATTATCCACCTCCAATACTTTCAGGTGAGGAAATTTGGGAGAGGGTCCAGAACTTCAGTAAAGTTACTGAAGATCCACTTTATAGATTCCCCAGATACGGTGTTACACATAATTGGACGAAACAGATTATATTTTGGGAGGTTCCTTATTGGAAGTATAATCTTCTCCGTCACAACCTTGATGTCATGCATATTGAGAAGAATTATTTTGACAATTTGTTCAACACAGTGATGGATGTTAAAGGTAAGACAAAGGATAACCCGAAGGCTAGAATGGACTTACAAGAATAATGCAGGCGGCCTGAATTATACTTGCAGACAGCAAACAATGGTAAGATATTCAAGCCCAAAGAAAGTTATACATTCACTTTGGAGGAAAGACGGAAAATTTGTGATTGAGTTACGAAATTGAAGATGCATGAGGGTTATGCGTCGAATCTTGGAAAAAAAGTTGATATGGAGGTAGGGAGTTGAGCCATTTGTGTAACGACCCGGCCGGTCGTTCCGAGAGTTTAGCCCCTTTCCCCCATTTCGGCTTAAATACCTGTGTGGTTCATCTCTTTTGTGTAGCATTGGGTTGGTTGACTCGGGTTCAGAGTGGTCATGCTGAGAAATGAGACACTTAGTCTCTTAAGTTGGCCTTATCGTTAGAAAAGTCAACTGGGAGTTGACTTATAGGTAAACAACCTCGGAATGCGGATTTGATGGCTCGAATAGCTTCGTTAGGTGATTTGGGAATTAGGAGTGTGTTTGGAATGTACTTTTGAGATCCGGTGTAGAATTAGGCTTGAATTGGCGAAAGTTAGTTTTTGGCGATTTCCGGTCGGCAGTGGAAAATAGGCTATCGGGGTCGGAATGGAATTCCGAAAGTTGGAGCAGGTTCGTAATTTCATTTTGGATATGTGTGCAAATTTTTAGGTCAATCGGATGTGTTTTGGATGGTTTCGACATCTTTGGCAAAATTTGGGAGTTTCTAAGTTCATAGGCTTGAATCCGAGGTGAATGTAGTGTTTTGATGTTGTTTTGGTTGTTACAAGGGTGCGACTAAGTCCGGGTGACCATTTATGAAGTTGGTATTTTTGGTTGGGGTCCCGAGGGGCTCGGGGTGATTTCGAATGGCCATCGGGGAGTTTTGAAGAGTGAAAAGGTTGCTGGTGTGAAGTCTTCTGATGTTTCCGCACCTGCGGATGTGGAGTCGCAGGTGCGATGGTTCTTGCTGTGATGACCCAAAAGGTCATCCCGTGTAATTTTAGCTAAATCTGTGTTCCGAGGCCGTGAAAACCTCCTTACATCTCACCTCGATTTGTGTGCACAGCCCAGGCGTATAGTCGGGAAGCCGTTATGTGAAAAACTGATAAAAATGATATTTTTGTGTTGAAATTTGAATAAAGTTGGCTTTGATCAACATTTTTGGTAAACGGACCCAGATCCGTGATTTGACGGTCCTAGAGGGTCCGTAGAAAAATATGAGACTTGGGCGTAAGCCCGGAATTGAATTTCGAGGTCCCAAGTCCGAGGAATGAATTTTTAAAGAAAATTATTTTCTGAAAAATATAAAGGTTTTTGAAAATGAGATTTGATGTGAAACCTGTGATACCGGACCCGTATTATGGTTCCGGAGCTCGGAACAGGTTCAATATGTCTTATATGTGTTATGTGTGAAATTTGGTGGGAAACGGACTTAGTTTGACGTGATTCGGATAAAATGAAAAATTTAGAAGTTTTGGAAGTTTAAAAGAATTTCATTGATTTTGAGGTTTAATTTGATGTTTATGATGTTATTTTTGTGATTTGATTACACGAATAGGTCAGTAAGATGTTTTTGAGGTTGTGTGCATGATTGGTTTGGAGCCCCGAGGGCTCGGGTGAGTTTCAGGTAGGTATCGGGGTGCAAAAACTTAGAAAGAATTCTGGTGTCGAATGCTGGTTTCTGATGTTCAGGTCTTAGACCTTCGCAATCGCGGTGCAATTCACGCGATCGCGATGTGAAAATAGGTAGGGGCAGGATTTTACCCAACACGAACGCAGAGCCTTGGTCGCGATCGCGGAGCCTGGGGGCAGTGCTCTATGTGAACGCGAAGGGACTCACGCGAACGCGTAGTGCAAATGTGGGGCTGGTAGCTAGTACTCTACGCGAACGCGGTCGCTTGGTCGCGATGGACCAGGTTTAGTACTCTACGCGATCGCAGTAGGCCTGTCGCGATCGCGTAAGACAAAAACGCCCAGCTATTTTAAAGTCTAAAAATAGAACACTTACGGGATTGAACCCATTTTTCACAACTTCTCCTTCTCCACACCTCCTTGGGCGATTTTTGAAGAACCTCTTCACCATAGCTTCATAGGTATGTAATCCTAACCTCGTTTTCTTCCATTTTATCAACACCCACTAGATTCTAGGCCTAAAATTATGTGATTTAGGGTAGAAAATTGGGGTTTTGGGTAGAGTTAGGGCTTTTTGATTATTTGGGAATTTGACCTCGTTTTGGGGTCGGATTTCAAAACAAATTATATATTCGGGCTCGTGGGGGAATGGGTGATCGGGTTTTGGTCTGAACCTCGTGTTTGGACCAAGCGAGCCCGGGGTTTTTGGAATTTTTGAAAGAAAGTTGGGGATTCTATATTTAAGCATTGGAATTGAATTGTTAAGCATTTATTGATGTTATAGAGTCAATTATGTCTAGATACTATTGATTTGGAGTCGGGTTAGAAAAGTAAAGGCGGTGCTAGAGGCTTGACTTGGATTCTTGGAGTCGAGGTAAGTGTTTGGCCTAACCTTAGCTTGAGGTAATAGGTGTTGAGTCATATGTGCTACGTGTTATTATCATGTTCAATGTATAGGTGAGGTGACGAGTACCTATACCTTGTTGTCAAGCATGCCCGTGAGTCATATCTTATGGTATATGTGTTTTTCTTCGATATCCACTGTGTTATGAAGTAGATTTCATTTTGGAGATTATTCAATTGTTGGAAATACTTTGTTGTGAACAATGTTGATTAGTTGTTCGGTTGAGGATTATTGGTTATGTTGTACATTCAGTGAGATTGGTTATAGTTGTGTCCCTTGCCGGGACGGTGATATTTTTGTTATTGTTCCCTTGCCGGGATGTTATAAATTATGGTTTGTATTGTGGTTATTCCTTGCCAAATTGTTGTTGTTGACCCAAGTCACTACATGGTTTTGAAGATTGACAAATGTCTACCCAGTTGAACCAGGTCCATCAGGGCAAACATCTCGAACGAACCAATTGGCACAAGAACTGTACATGCACAGAGATAAACATGATTTGTGAATTATCCATGAACTAAGAGGTTGTCTCCTAATGTGAAAAGGTTGCAAATTGATAAGAGGTTAGAGTTCGAGTTCAGCAAGGACAGAAACAAAGGAAGGAAGTTGAGATAAACACAAACTCTTCCACCAAGGAAGATTTGAATTAGAACTAAACAAGAACATCTCAACTTATGGCGCTATATAATGTTGAAGTATTCCTACTGAAGAATTATTCGCACAAAGACATAATTGAAGCAAGAACTGAAAGCAAAATTGCCAGAGAAATTTTGCTAGCAGAATCCTTGTGCGACACAAAGGCTACTGACCAGCTAGAAGAACCAGTTCCATCTGTTTGTCTTTGAGTCTAGTTGGTTGTAGTAGGTGATTTAATATTGTACCTTTCAGCTTTATTAGAAGCAACTGTAATAGGTACACACTATTCAAGTTAGAGTTAACTTAAAGCTTGTCGCGATTAGCTAGAGGCTAGTTTGCTACAACGGGATTAGAGTTAGTCCTAGGTTTACAAAAGAGTTTATTTTGTAAATGTTGTTTGGCTCAGAGTTGTAGTAAAGAGTTTGGGAAAATTCTACTGAGGAGTAGGTCATGGTTTTTTCACCTTTTGAGCAAGGTGTTTTCCACGTAAAAATCTCTGTGTTTTTACTTTACTGCATTTACTATTCCGCACCAGTAGAAGTTGGAACACCAAGAAGAACCAGGTTCTTCTATTGAGACAGTACTCGAAAATTGGATACCACACAAATCACCCTCCCCCCCTCTTGTGTGGTATTAAAGTATAAAACATCAATTGGTATCAGAGCAGGCTATCCTTGAAAAGGCTAACACCTTGGAAAAGATCAAAATGAGTGCACCACCTGGAAACTGGGAGGGTCAATCAACTGCAAGGCCACCACTCTTCAATGGCCAATATTACTCTTGGTGGAAGAACATGATGAAGGACCACCTGATTGGAGAAGATTATGAACTCTGGGACATAGTCACTGATGGTCCTCTAGCTGCCATAAAGAAGACTGCTGAAGGTGTAGATGTACCAAAGACTAGAGCTGACTGCACTGCTGAGGATCTGAAGAAATGGGAGAAGAATGCAAAGGCCAAGAAGTGGCTAGTGTGTGGACTAGGTCCAGACGAGTATAGCGTAATCCAAAGTTGCACCACTGCCAAAGAAATCTGGGATACCTTGCAAGTAGCCCATAAAGGAACACCTCAGGTAAAAATATCAAGAGGTACTCTTCTGTACTCACAGTATGAAAACTTCACTATGAAAGAAGGAGAGATAATCCAAGAGATGTACACAAGGTTCACAACTTTGACAAATGAACTTAAGTCTCTTGGTAGAGTCATTCTTGAAGAGGACAGGGTAGAGAAAACCCTGACAAGGGTCATACTAATCTCCTGGGAAAGCAAAATCAGTGCTATCCAGGAATCCAAAAATATGGCAACCCTCGGATTGGATGAACTAATTGGAAACCTTACTGTCTATGAACTTAGAAGGCAGACAATGAAGATGGATGGTCCAAATAAGGAGAGGAGTCTAGAACTGAGAATTACTGAGGGAGAAGATCTTGAGGAAGATGAGATGGCCATGATTACCAAAGAATTCAGAAACTTTCTCATAAGGAAGGAGGGCATCTGTAGAGGAGGAAATTACAACAAAGCAAAAGCTCCAGAAAGACCAACCAACGAGGGATGCTACAAGTGTGCTAAGACTGACCACCTTATTAAGAACTGTCCTCAGTGGGAAATTGAATAGAAAAAGGAGAGATATGAAAGAAGGAATAGGAAAAAGGAACTGGTCCAACCCAAGAAAACTACAACAAAAGTTGTGGTTGCTGCTTGGGGGGAAAGTTCAGATGAAGAATCAAAAGATGGTGAGAATGAAGATCAGGAGCACATGGAAATTGAAGAATCCGATGAGGAATCACATGAAGAACCAGAGGTAAGTATCTCCCATCTTAAAAATAAAATAAAGTTCCTATCTAAGGAAAAGCTCTCTGAGTTTCTACTTGATTTCATGGATGATTCCGAAGAAACAACCAAAGAGAGGGAACAACTCTCTAAATAATGTGAAATGCTAAAAGCAAAATGCATGAACCTGGAAATCAGAGTAAGTGAATCTGAAAAGAAAAACACTGTCTTGTTGAACAAGGTTCATCCACTTGAAACTGAGATTCTAGAACTAAAATCTAAAAATTTAAAGCTAAAGCTAGGATCCAGTAAAAAGGTTGTTGATCATTCTCATATCATGTTATAAGAAAATGTGGGAAAACTAAAAGATAATATGTATGCCAAGGATGAACAGATAAGAACACTTAAAGAAGAACTTGGCAAAGTGAAACATGAATTAGATCAAACTTATAAATGGAATAAATCCTCTGATGCCTTGACATGGCTTCAAGAGAATCATAGTAGCAACCGGAGAGGGATTGGCTTTAGGAGTCAATTGCCCAAGTGGGATCCCAAAAGAAAGTATCTCACTCTCCCTGAGAATAAAATCTGCACCCACTGTGGTAAGACTGGCCACTACAAAATTAAGTGTACTGCAAAAGAGCAGGCCAGTCAAAGAAATAAGAGTTTTGTTAAAAAGAAAACTGGCTACCAAATTGGGCCAGAAAAAGCTTGATTCATCCATTTTCTCATAGAAAAGGACCCAAACTAGTTTGGCTTCTTAAAACTAACCCCTGATTTCTTTTTGTAGGTTCAAGTGAGAGGAAGCAGCCAAATTTGGTATTTGGATAGTGGTTGCTCAAAGCATATGACAGAGAACAAGGAACAGTTCCTTTCACTTGAAAGCCTCAAAGGAAGAAATGTCTCCTTTGGAAATGGAAAGAAAGGTGAAATTATTGGGGTTGGTAAGGTAGGTAGGATGACACACGTTCCATTGAACATGTGTACCTGATAGATGGCTTGAAATATAGCCTAATCAGTGTGTCACAACTGTGTGACAGAGATAACCCGGTTGCCTTTACTTCCACAACATGTTTTGTGATTAACCTGCTTACTGACAAGATTGTTTTGTAGGGAAAAAGAATGAATAGCATCTATGTAATAGACTTGTCCACACTGTCTGAAAATGAAATCACTTGCCTAAGTGTGTTGGACTGTGATCCCCTCCTGTGGCACAAAAGACTTGGTCACGCAAGTCTAAATCAGCTAAACAAACTAGTCTCTAAAGACTTAGTGGTAGGGCTTCCTAACATTAAGTTCCAGGAAGACAAAGTTTGTGAGGCATGTGTAAGGGGGAAGCAGGTAAGGTCTTCTTTCAAAAGTAAGAAAATGGTCAGTACCACCAGGACGTTGGAACTGGTTCATATGGACCTATATGGTCCTATGAGAACTCTGAGCAGAGGTGGTAAGAAATATGTAATGGTGCTAGTTGATGACTATTCAAGGTTCACTTGGACCTTATTTCTGACATCTAAGGATGAAGCATTTGATATGTTCACCTCATTTGTTAAGAAAACTCAAAATCAGTTAGGAAATCAACTAGCATCAATAAGATCTGATCATGGTACTGAATTTGAGAATGCAAAGTTTGCTGAGTTCTGTGATGAACATGGTATCAATCACAATTTTTCTGCCCCTAGAACCCCACAGCAAAATGGGGTTGTTGAAAGAAAGAATAGAACTCTTGAAGATATGGCAAGAACCATGCTTCTTTCTAGCAAACTACCCCATAGCTTCTGGGCAGAAGCAATAAACACAACATGCTACATAATAAATAGATGCATGACCAGGCCTCTGGTAGAGAAAACTCCTTATGAATTACTTAAAGGGAGAAAGCCCAACATATCCCACCTTAGGGATTTCGGATGCAAGTGCTTTGTGCAAAATAATGGCAAAGATTCCCTACCAAAATTTGATCCCAGAAGTGATGAGGGAGTATTCTTGGGATATTCATCACATAGCAAGGCTTATAAAGTGTATAATAAAAGAACTATTTGTGTAGAAAAGAGTGTACATGTTGTCTTTGATAACTAAAACTCTTGTTGAGAGACAGCAACCAGAAGATGAGGAGCTTGGACTGGTGAGAAGCAGTGAAAACATTGAAGGAAATATGGAAGATGGAACAAGTGATGGACCAAGTCCAACTACTCTAAGCAACATGACAGGGGGCACTCAACATGTGAACCTTGGCCCTGATCCTGTTCCACAATAACAAGACACCACGGAACTATCTAGAAGTGAACAGCTGGTTCTCAAACCACACAGATATCAGAGTTCTCACCCTCTTGAGAACATCATAACAGATCTGACATCTGGAATCAAAACAAGATCCTCTTTGAAAAATCTGTGTGCGTTTGATGCCTTTCTATCCTTGATTGAACCAAAGAACATTGGTGAAGCCCTACAGGATGCTGACTGGGTAAATTCCTTGCAAGAAGAGCTGAATCAATTTGAAAGAAGTCAAGTGTGGCTCTTGGTACCCAAACCACTAGACAGATCAGTGATTGGCACAAAGTGGGTCTTCAGGAACAAGCTCGATGAGGATGGAACTATAACAAGAAATAGATTAGAGTGGTTGTTCAAGGATATAGTCAAGAAGAGGGAATTGACTATGATGAGACCTTTTCCCCTGTGGAAAGACTGGAGGCAATCAGACTTCTTATAGCATTTGCTGCACACATGGAATTAACTATCCATCAGATGGATGTTAAGAGTGTCTTCCTCAATGGCTATCTGAATGAAGATGTATTTGTCAAACAGCCTCCATGTTTTGAAAGCAAGGAGTCACCGAACCATGTATACAAACTTGACAAGGATCTTTATGGTCTCAAACAAGCACCAAGAGCATAGTATAAGCGTCTATCAAAATTCCTGCTAGAACATGAATACAAATGAGGTAAAATTGACAGCACCTTGTTCTTAAAGGAAAAGGGTAAAGAACTCCTGGTTGTGCAAATATATGTGGATGATAACATATTTGGGGCGACTTCTGAAAAATTGAGTAAGGAATTTGCTATACTTATGGGGAGTGAGTTTGAGATGAGTATGATGGGTGAGCTAAACTTCTTCTTAGGCTTGCAAATCAAGCAAAACTCAAATGGAACAATGATCCATCAACAAAAGTATGTGAAAGAATTGCTCAAGAAATTTAAAATGGAAGACTCAAAGGAAATAGACACCCACATAGCCACAGCTACAAAATTAGATATGGATGAACCTGGTTCATCCGTTGATCAGAAGCTATACAGAGGGATGATTGGGTCTCTATTATATCTCACTACCAGCAGACTTGATATTGTGTTCAGTGTAGGACTGTGTGCTAGGTTTCAGGCAAATCCAAAGGAGTCCCACCTAACTGCAGTAAAGAGAATTTTGAGATATCTGAAAGGCACCACTGATTTGTGCCTTTGGTATCCTAAAGGTAGTAATTTCGACCTTGTAGGATATGTTGATGCTGATTATGCAAGTTTTCTGGTTGACAGGAAAAGTACTTCAGGCATGGCTCACTTTTTGGGCTCCTGCCTTGTGTCTTAGGCCACCAAGAAACAAAATTCAGTAGCCTTGTTTACTGCTGAGGCTGAATATGTGGTTGTAGCCTCATGCTGTGCTCAGTTGCTATGAATCAAGCAACAACTCATGGACTTTGGTATAGAGGTTGGATGCATTCCTATTTTCTGTGATAACACTAGTGCAATTAGTATGACGAAGAACCCGGTTCATCATAAAAGAACTAAGCACATAGATGTTAGACACCATTTCCTAAGGGATAACTATGAAAAAGGAATGATCCCAATCGAATTTTGTGCTACTGACCAACAAATTGCAGATATCTTTACTAAAGCACTAAGTAGGGAGCGTTTTGAGAGAATCCGGCTTGAATTAGGGGTGATTAAGATCACCTAATTGGAAAAAAATATTATTTTTTTTTGCTAGAAACACTAACATAGATAATCAACCAGACTAATTATTGCTCAGTATCATGACTTTACTGCCTTACTCTCTTGCCATGTATTAATATGATTCCCTGGTTTCTAATGATGTTTTTCTATTTTTGTAAATTGAGGCAAATTAAAGACTTTAACACGATGAAACCTGGTTCATCCCTGCTGGTTCATCTGACTGAAAAGGTACGTGCTCATCTCCATATAATTATTGAATTAATTACAGTCACACATGAGCATGACTCTATCTATATTTGGTTCATTTCAAATTCTTTCTACTTATCCCTAAATGAACCCGTTCCAAGAAGTCCTATCGCTACTTAATTAGCCTAGATTTGGGGGTTTCTTAACTGTCTAATCAATGACACTCCTACATCTGTTAGACTCCCACTTGATTAAATATTCTGCCCGTTGTATAATTCATAGCCACATCTTATAAAGGGCCATCATTACTTCCCCTCTTCATAACATCATAAGTCGAACCAAGTTTTTATTCTTCTCCAACCAAAACTAATCGTCTCTTCTCTTCCAAAATTATTCATAACAATGTCTTCACCACCCCCTGCTTCATCTTCCTACATAAACCCTGATCATGGAGAAGAAAATTCGAGTTCTAATTCTCCTTCAGTTTACAGTTCACATTTACCAAACAGATCTTCATCCCCCCAAAACCCTTCAGTTCTTGAACCCACTCATGAACCCACACCTAACCCTACTCCAGCCCTAAGGGCACGAAGAGTAAAAGTTTTTCCCAGAAAATCAGTTTCTTTTGGATCTCGTGCAAGATTCTTGGAGGAAATTTTTAAAGCCAGCGAGGTTCATGAGTCTGAATCTTCAAGTGAATCCTTCAAATCCGCTAAAGAGGATGAAGCACCAAGTTCATCCAGTTCTAAGCAAGTTTATCTTGAAGTTGAATCTGAAACTGCTACTACTGAAAACATGTTTGTGTTGGTTGGGTCAGTTGTTGATGTAGAAGTGTCGGATAGGCAAAGAAAACTGGGGAAAAATCTTGAGAGAGAGGGAGAAGGAGGTTCTGTAAGGGGATCTGGGAAGGACGGTTCCACGTTGGCTATTTGTGGCCCCGCTCCTGTGATTAATGAAGAAGGAGTCACATATTTAAGGGGAAGTGTTGCTGGGGAAGCAGCAGCAGGTTTAGAGAGCCTACAAAAATCAACAGATGAACCTGATTCATCTATCGAGGAGACATTGGCTGAGATGCTGAGGAAGCTGGAGGAGTCCTACAATCCCAAGAGGAAAAGAACTTCAAAATCAAAGAAGGTTACTACCCCAATTCCCTTAAAGAAAAGAAAAGTTTCTATATTGGCTGATGCTCCTGCCCCAAAGGTTCGTGCTACAAGAAGTGTTGTTCGACAAGTAGATGAGGAGTTAGAAAGGGCTATGAGAAAGAGCAAGAAAAATAAAGTTGCCAAGGGAAAGGCAAAGTTAGGAGAGCCTAATGAGGTTGTTATTGTCGATGATGAGACGATGGACCTAGTCCATCATGAGGAGCAGCCGGCTCCAGTTGTGGTTGAGACACCCAAGCCCAAGAACGCTAAGGCTTCTTCAAAGAAGTCAGCTTCTGTGTCTACCACACCCTCAAGCACTGCTAAAAGGACCAGGTCCAAGGCCAAGAAAGTGAAGGTTGTTGAAGAAGAAGAAGAAGAAAAAGAAGAAGAAGAAGAAGAAGAAGAAGAAGAAGAAGAATGGAGTGGAGGAGAAGAGGAAATCTCTGGTGAGAAATCTGACAAACGCACCATGTTTGGCAAGCGTACTATTCTTAAAGGAAATCTGGTGAGAGATCTGGAAGAATCCAGAATGATCTTTTTGATGAATGCGCTGGATGTGCAGGGATGGAAGGACATGGTCCTTCACCTAGAAGAAAGGCTGGCAAAGAATGAACTGGTGGAGTTTATGGCCAATGCAAGTGTGAAGGATGGCAGGGTAACCTCCACAGTCAAGGGGATTTAGATCACATTTGATGCAAAGGAGCTGGGAGAGATTCTGAATATCCCTGTTGAGGGCTATGATGATTAAACTAGGCAAAGATGGCCCAATCTCGATGGAATGGCCTCAGCTCTCAACATCACCAGATTCTTTTGTGAAAATGAGAAGGAACTTGAGCCAAGGCCAGTGTTCAAAAGTGAAATGAAGCCCCAGAACAAGCTATTCTTCGAATTTGTGATCAAGTTTCTGCTGCCAAGACAAGAGCGTAGGCACATCGCCAGTTAAATGAACTTAACGCTTATGGAATGCCTGTACAGGGGAAAGTAGATTAACTGGCCAGCTTTCATCATTCAGCTCTTGGACAGAGTTGTAAATGGAACCAACGCACACGCTATTCCTTATGGCTTTATTCTGACTGCTGTGCTTGCCCACTTCGAGGTTCCTGTGAAGAAAGCTGAGATGGATACTGTTAAGGATTATTTTGGGAAGATTACTTTGCTGACATGTGATTATATTGTCAATGTTCCTGAGGATGAACCTGGTTTATCTAGAAAGCAGCCAGTCAATAGAAAAGCCAGGTCATTGGTGCAGGAAGGAGAGATAAAGGATGTGGATATCCTTCGATTGAAATCTCGCCTTAATGAGGTTGAAGCTGAGTGGGATGCTCTCAGATCTGAACTAGCCAAGGAGAAGGAGAAAAATGAATATGTTCTTCAACAAATGATTTCTCTCCTTCAAGCCAAGACCCCAACCTCATCTTCCCCTTCCCAACCTTAGGAATTCAAGAGCCACCAAAAACCCCTCATTGCTCAGTTCAAGTTTTGTTCTATTTATGTTTTTGTTGTTTTGCTCATGGTAGTGACTGCTTTAGTTTTTTTTGTATGGTGCTTGAATTGCGTTCTAATCAATCAATTTTTCTGTGTTTGTTATTGAGTTGTCTCAATTTCTTATATAGCTTACATTTATTGGTTTCTTTTGATGATTAATCATGTTTTGTACCTGCAGTTACCTCAATGGCCATGAGTAATTGTTAACAACTCTGGTAAGTTTATCATTTTTCAACTTTTCGATGATGCCAAAAGGAGGAAGATATGTGCTTTCTCAAAAATTCAAGAAGTTGTGATATTTATAACCTAATGAACCTGGTCTCTCCATGATAAATGCTTAAAACCATACAAAGTGTTTGAAGTTTATACAGGGTTGAGCACAGAGTTTGTCATCATCAAAAAGAGAGAATTTGTTGACCCAAGTCACTGCATGGTTTTGAAGATTGACA
Organism: Nicotiana paniculata; assembly: GCA_005239505.1. Taxonomy (NCBI): domain Eukaryota; kingdom Viridiplantae; phylum Streptophyta; class Magnoliopsida; order Solanales; family Solanaceae; genus Nicotiana; species Nicotiana paniculata. Next base: position 14,342 of record ML301015.1, read on the forward strand.
AATGTCTACCCAGTTGAACCAGGTCCATCAGGGAAAACATCTCGAACGAACCAATTGGCACAAGAACCGTACATGTACAGGAGATAAACATGATCTGTGAATTATCCATGAACTAAGAGGTTGTCTCCTAATGCAAAAATGTTGCAAATTGATAAAAGGTTAGAGTTCGAGTTCAGCAAGGACAGAAACAAAGGAAGGAAGTAGAGATAAACACAAACTCTTCCACCAAGGAAGAGTTGCATTAGAACTAAACAAGAACATCTCAACTTCTGGCGCTATATAATGTTGAAGTATTCCTACTGAAGAATTATTCGCACAAAGACAGAATTGAAGCATGAACTGAAAGCAAAATTACCAGAGAAATTTTGCAAGAAGAATCCGTGTGCGACACAAAGGCTATTGACCAGCTAGAAGAACCAGTTCCATCTGTTTGTCTTTGAGTCTAGTTGGTTGTAGTAGGTGATTTAATATTGTATCTTTCAGCTTTATTAGAAGCAATTATAATAGTTACACACTGTTCAAGTTAGAATTAACTTGAAGCTTGTCGTGATTAGCTAGAGGCTAGTTTGCTACAAAGGGATTAGAGTTAGTCTTAGGTTTACAAGAGAGTTTATTTTGTAAATGTTGTGTGGCTCAGAGTTGTAGTGAAGAGGTTGGGAAAATCCTACTGAGGAGTAGGTCGTGGTTTTCACCTTTTGAGCCAGGTGTTTTTCACGTAAAAATCTTTGTGTTTTAACTTTACTGCATTTATTATTCTGCACCAGTAGAAGTTGGAACACCAAGAAGAACCAGGTTCTTCTATTGAGACAGTACTCNCCCCCCCCCCCCTCTTGTGTGGTATCGAAGTGTAAAACATCAGTTGTTCTGGTTATTGTTTGGGTGAGGAAGAGTGTAAAGCACGAAGGGTGATTCCGTGTATTTATTTATTGCATTGTGAGGATGAGAGTGTAAAGCACGAAGGGTGATGTCGTGCCATGATTTTATTTAAAAGCACGAAGGTTAATGCCGTGCCGATATTGTGATTTTAAAAGCATGAAGGGTGATGTCGTGCCATGATTTTATTTAAAAGCACGAAGGTTAATGCCGTGCCGATATTGTGATTTTAAAAGCATGAAGGGTGATGTCGTGCACTTGTTTGTTCCCTGTTGTTATTTTGATACCTAGACGATTGCCATGTTCTGTTACTCAATAAGTGTTTTCCCTTTTGTACCCCAACTTGTTTTCCCCATATTTGCACTTAACTGTTTACTTACCGCTTTTATTCCTGTTATATATTATTGAATTGCACAGGTGTTTATTATTTGTCGTCTCCTAGCCTCGTCACTAATTCGCTGAGGTTAGGCTCGGCACTTACTCAGTACATGGGGTTGGGTTGTACTGATGGTACACAGGCACTTCTTTATGTTGTGCAGATTACGGTACCGGACTCGGTTGACAGTGATCGAGGGAGTATCCTTCAGTCCACATGCAACACTGAGGTAGTTCTGCAGGCGTCCACAGGCCTTGACGTCACCTCCTATCTCATTCCTTCTCTTTCTGTCTTCTCTTGTATTTCTTAGACAGTTGTATTGTTTATTCAGACTTTGTTTTTAGTATTCTTAGATATTCTGTGGATTTGTGGTACCAGTTCTGGGGTGTTACTAAGGATTTTGTAGTATTAGATACTCGAGATGTTATATTTCATAGCTTCCGCATTGTTATTTAAACTTGTTCTCGCTTATCGCTTTTTTGTTAAATGCCTAATAATAAGGAAATAACCATGTAACCAGAACGTTGGCTTGCCTAGCGATTTCAACATTAGACGCCATCACGGTCCCGACGGTGGGATTTCGGGTCGTGACACTTGCGGAGGTGCGGAAGAGGGGGACCTGGCCAAGGAGCGCAGGTGCGGACGCCTGGTCGGGCCTGCGAACCCGCAGGTGCAGAAGTCCGGAATTAAGTCATTTTTGTAGGTGCGCACCTGGGACCGCAGGTGCGGTCATCGCTGGGCAGAACCTATAAAAAGAACCCTTAGCGATTTTTGGTCATTCTTTCACCATTCTTATTCGGGTTTGAAGCTTTTGAAGGGTTTTTAAGAAGGAAATCGATAGTTCTTCATTGAGGTAAGGATTTTGGACTTAAAACTCATTTATATGTGATTAAAGGTCTGATTAATGGCAAAAATTGGGGGAAAACAGTGCTAAAAATAGGTAATTAGGGCTTGTGATTTAGAGATCTTAAAATGGGAATTGGAGGGGTCATTTGGACTCCGATTCAGTGTTCTTGGTATGTATAGACTCGTGGGAGGATGAGGATTCTCGTGGCATAAATTTCATCGAGTTCCGAGACGTGGGCTCGGAGGTCGGGTTTGACCAATTTCGGGATTTTTGGGTAAATTTGGTAAATTTTGAATGGGTTTCATTCCTTGGCATAATATAATGATATGAATCTGCTTCTTGGTAGATTTGGAGAACTTGGAGGCCGAATCTAGAGGCAAAGGAACTGCAGAGTAGTATTTTAGCCGGTTTTGAGGTAAGAAACGTTTCCAAACTTGGTTCTGAGGGTTCGAAACCCCGAGCTAAATGATTTATGACTATAATTGAGGTGATGCACATGCCAAGTGACGGGCGTGCGAGCGTGCACTGAGTATTGTGTCCTGTCTTATCCCATGGTGTTTGTCTAGTAGCTATTACTGATCGATATCCACACTTCTATTAATGTAGTAATTGTGAACCTGTTAGAAATCATGTTAAGTATAAATGCTAGGCTTCACACCGAAAATGCTGAGACCCGAGTGGTCGTATATTACTGTCTCATTTTGTGATTATTTTATTTCTTATACTCAGTCCTATTATAGTATATCACTTCATACCTCAGTCTCAGTATTGTTAATTATATGCATACTTATCATTGTTTCGGGTTGATGGATGAATTTGTGATCCATGTGAGTGAGACTAGAGAGTAATGACTGAGTGAGGCCGAGAGCCTGTTATTGAGATAGTTATGAGATCAAACTGAACACCGAAATGATACTTAAATCATGTGTCACGACCCAAATTCCAACCCAGGCCGTGATGGCGCCCAACATCGGAGTCGGGCAAGCCAACATCAGTTTACTAGATATATTACTTTACTTATTTAAGTATTTAAGTACTTGTCAAATTTTAGATTTAGATATCATTTAAAGAAACGGTCAAGTGAATGCAACTTGATTAAATGAACTCAAAAGATCGTTTGCCATCATATGTAGTATAATAAAAATATTAGAAACCAACTACGTGTGCCAAGGCCTAGTGTCACAAGTCCACAGGCGACTAGTGGAATGTACAAAGTAGATAAAATAAATACACAACCATCTGGAAGGGGTAGATAGAAATATCAAAAGAAATAGCAGAAACTCCACAGTGCTGCTGAGGAACGCTAGAGAGAGCAGCTCACCGTGTAGTCTAATCCAGAAAGTACTCTCACGATCGCGCTCCAGCATGATAACCATATGCACCAGCCTCAGAACCTGTACAATTAAGTACAGAAGCGTAGCATGAGTACATATAAACAAATATGTACCCAATGAGTATCCCGTCTAAACTCGAAGAAGTAGTGACGAAGGGTAGACGTATTACTCACTAGGGTCATTAGCAATAATATAATTAGACAGATTTAATCAGGGTTAGCAATTATGGAAAATCAAGTAGACATGGAATATCAGGTATATGAACTACCACCTACCGCAAGTGCCAAATAAAAACTATAATAAAAGTCTAAAGTCCCCTTCCACATAGAAAAATTCATTTGACAATAATAATAAGCCTCTCAGTCAAATACATAGCAATAGTATGCCGAGGCGTACGGCCGAAGCGACACAAAAATTAAATGTGCACTTTCGAAGGGTCGATCGGCTCGAACCATAGATGCATCTATTACCCCGCTCGCGAATCAATCATACGACGCGGCTGCCATAATATAAGGCTACCCTGCTCACGAATCATACATGCGACACGGGTGCTCGTATACATACACAGAATTATCAGGAAATTCAGGAAAATATAGAGTTCACACTTGGAAAACAAGAATCATGGCAACAGCAAGATTTAATGTAACCTTCCATTTTCTCATGCTAGTTCAAGGATAATATTCGACTAGGAATACATACAGGGATACAAGTAAGGCATATAAGCGGCATAACATAGTAGTAGCTACGTATGGACTCTTGTCACCTCATGCGTGCGTAGTCCCCGAAAATAAGGACAATTCAATCATTTATAATTAACTATGGGGACAATTCCCTCTTAAAAGGTTAGAAAGGAGACTCACCTCGTGCGGAACCTACTTCTCGGACCAAGAATGCGCCCGAAACTCCAACCTCTACATATGAGGACTCGAAACTAGTCAAATGTTATATAAATACATTAATATACATACAAAAGTATGAAATTCTCTTACTAGCTTAGCTAATTCATCATTCTTGAAGAAATCCCAAAATACACCCCCGGGCCCACATGATCGGATTCCGGAAATTTTCAAAAAAAACACTCACCTATAGTCTAAGGATCATTAATATATAGTTTTTGTATGATTTCATGGAGGAAAATGGTGAATTTCTCTAAAGTTCATCAACCCTAGGTTTCCACTCTAACCCCTTTGATTTACACTAATTGGGTGTTAATCTACCTAAGATTGACGTAATAAACAAACATTTAACTGGAAATTACTTACCTCTTAGTGGATAGGCTGAATACCTTCTTGAAAGCTCTCAAAATCGCCTATGGTGTGGAAGAAATGGTGAAAAATGGTTAAGTCCCGAATTAAATGGGCTCACTGCCTTCAGTGACCTCGCACCTACTGCTCGAGGACCGCACCTGCAGTCTCGCACCTGCGGAATTTGAAAAAGGGACTGGGGATCGCACCTGCGGAGGGGTTTTCGTACTAGCGGACCCGCTCCTGCGGAGAAAGTTCCTCACCTGCGATCTGGGCCTTCTCCCTTATGGGTCGCACCCGCGAGGCCTTGACCGCAGGGGCGGTATCGCACCTGCGATCTGGGCAACCACACCTGCGTTCACACCAGACCTGGTGCACCAGCAGCTGGTTTTTGGCCCCATTTGGTGTCCGGGAGGCACCTGGGCCCACTCGAGCCCCCGTGCAATTATACCAACAAGTCCTAAATCATATTACGAACTCGCTCGAGCCTTCGGATCACCCAAAACCATGCTAAAACTCCAAATCACTCCTCAAAACCCCTAGAATCGAACTTAAGAATTTTCAAGTTCTTGAATTCGGTTTCAATGCGCCGAACCGACCTATACTACTCGGAATCACACCAAATTTTGCAAGAAAGTCATGAATGAAATAACAGAACTACTCCCGGTCTCAGAATTCCGTTCGGACCTTGATAACACAAAACACGTTCCGAACCAAATTATGAATTTAAGGAAACTCTATTTTTGCTATTTGGCGTCGAAAAACCCATTACGGACATATGCACAAGTCCGAAATCATCATATGAAGCTACTGGAATCGACGAAACTCGATTTGGAGGTCGTTTACTCAGAATGTTGACCGAATTCAAACTTGGCCTTAAAAGCCAATCTTAAGGAACCAGGTGTTCCTATATTACTCTATACAATTCCGAATCCCGAACCACCCATCCCCGCAAGTCATGAATCATTGAAAGCCGCTACGGGAAGTCTTATTTAGGGGAACGGGATCCGAATATGCAAAATGACCGGTCGAGTCGTTACATTCTCCACCTCTTAAACAAACGTTCGTCCTCGAACGGGTCTAGAATCATACCTGAAGTGCTGAATAAGTGTGGATATCTATTCTGCATGTCCTCCTCGGACTCCCAAGTCGCCTCCTCAACTGGTTGGCCCCTACACTAGACCTTCACCGCATAAACTCTCTTGGATCTCAACTGGCGGTCATGTCTGTCAATAATGGAAACTGGCTCCTCCTCGTAGCCCAACCTCTCATCCAACTGAATAGTGCTGAAATCAACCATGTGAGAGAAGTCGGTGTGATATCTCCGGAGCATGGATACATGAAAGACCGGATGGACTCCTGATAAGCTGGGAGGTAGATCAAGCTCATAAGCAACCTCTCCAACACGCCTCAATACCTCGAAGGACCTATAAACCTCGGGCTCATCTTGCCTTTCCTCCCGAATCTCATAATGCCCTTCATTGGCGAAACCTTCAGTAGAACCTTATTTCCCTCCATAAATGACACATCACGTGCCCTCTGATCCGTGTAACTCTTCTGTCTGGACTGTGTTGGCCTCTCCTGAATCAACTTCACCTTCTCCAAGGCATCTCTCACCAGGTCCGTGCCATATAACTTAGCCTCGTCTGGATCAAACCACCCGATAGGAGAACGACATCGCCGACCATATAAAGCCTCAAATGGGGCCATCTCAATGCTAGACTGATAACTATTATTGTAAGCAAACTCGGCCAGAGGCAAGAACTGGTCCCACTGACCCCCAAAATCAATCACACATGCTCTGCGGATGTCCTCCAATATCTGAATTGTACGCTCCGACTGAACATCAGTCTGCGGATGAAATGCTATGCTGAGGTCTATCTGAGTACCCATCTCTCTGTGCAATTCTCTCCAGAAGTGCGAGGTGAACTAAGGACCTAGATCTGATATAATGGATACCGGCACACCATGCAACCGGACTATCTCTCGAATGTAAATCTGGGCTATCCTCTCAGAAGTATAAGTAGTACTCACATGAATAAAATGCGCCGATTTAGTCAATCTATCCACAATGACCCAAACCGCGTCAACCTTCCGCAAGGTCCGAGGCAACCCAACCACAAAGTCCATAGTGATACGCTCCCAGTTCCACTTAAGAATGGGCATCTGCTGATGTAGGCCTCCTGGCCTCTGGTGCTCATACTTAACCTGCTGGCAGTTAAGACACCTAGCCACATACTCCACAATGTCTTTCCTCATCCGCCTCCACCAGAAATGCTGCTTCAGATCACGACATCTTCGTAGCACCAGGATGAACAGAATACCGTGAACTGTGTGCCTCATCTAGAATCCTCTGCCTCAAGCTATCAACATTAGGAACACACAAACGACCCTGAAGTCTCACAACACCATCCTCGCCAATAGTAACCTCCTTGGCACCACCCTGAACCACTATCTCCCGTAGCTCTGCCAAGCGTGGATCATCATACTGCCGAGCCTTAATCTTCCCCGGTAACGAAGATTGAGCAACTACATGTGCAAGAACTCGACGAGGCTCTGAAATATCTAATCTCACCAAGCGATTAGCCAGGGACTGAATTTCCAAGGCTAGAGGTCTCTCCTCCGCTGCAATGAAAGCCAAACTACCCATACTCTCCGCCTTCCTGCTCAAAGCATCTGCTACTACATTCGCCTTACCCGGATGATAATGGTGATGTCATAATCTTTCAGCAACTCAAGCCACCTACGCTGCCTCAAATTAAGATCCCTCTACTTGAACAAGTGTTGCAAGCTGCGGTGGTCTGTATAAGCCTCACAAGACACCCCATACAAGTAATGCCTCCAAATCTTAAGAGAATGTACAATCGCTGCCAACTCCAAATCGTGCACCGGATAATTCTTCTCATGAACCTTCAACTGGAGTGAAGCATAAGCAATAGCTCTCCCTTCCTGCATCAACACACACCCCAAGCCAACACGTGAAGCGTCGCAATACACTGTATACATCCCAGAACCAGAAGGCAATACCAGAACTGGTGCTGAGGTCAAGGTTGTCTTAAGCTTCTGAAAGCTCGCCTCGCACTCGTCGGACCACCGAAATGGAGCATTCTTCTGAGTCAATCTAGTCAATGGGGCTGCAATGGATGAAAATCCCTCCACAAATCGCCGATAATAGCCTGTTAGGCCCAAGAAACTCCTAATCTCTGTAGTTGTAGTAGGACGTGGCCAACCCTGAACTGCCTCAATCTTCTTAGGATCAACCTTGATACCCTCTCCGGATACTACATGTCCCAAAATTTCCACGGAATCCAACCAAAACTCACACTTGGAGAACTTAGCATATAGCTTCTGTTCTCGCAAAGTCTGGAGCACAACTCTCAAATGCTGCTCGTGCTCTCCCATGCTACGTGAGTAAATCAAAATGTCATTAATGAAGACGATGAAAAAATCAATATACGGCTTGAACACCCTATTCATCAAGTCTATAAATGTTGCTGGGGCATTAGTCAAGCCAAAGAACATCACCAGGAACTCATAGTGGCCATATCTCGTACGAAAAGCAGTCTTCGGAACATCTGAGGCCCGAATCTTCAACTGATGATAGACCGATCTCAAGTCTATCTTAGAAAATGCCCTGGAACCCTGCAACTGGTCAAACAAATCATCAATGCGCGGCAATGGATACTTGTTCTTGATGGTGACCTTGTTCAGCTAGCGGTAATCAATACACATCCGCATGGACCCGTCCTTCTTCTTCATAAATAGAACTAGAGCACCCCACGGTGATACACTCGGTCTGATAAACCCCTTAGCCAACAACTCCTCTAGCTGCTCCTTCAACTCCTTAAACTCCTTAGGAGCCATATGGTACGGGGGAATGGAAATAGGCGGAGTATCTAGAGCTAAATCAATGCATAAATCAATATCACGATCCGGAGGCATGCCTAGAAGGTCTGAAGGGAATACATCAGCAAACTCTCGAACAACGGGAACTGAATCAATCGTCGAAGACTCGGCGGTGGTGTCCCGCACATAAGAAAGATACGCCAAACAACCCTTCTCGACCATATGTCGAGCCTTCAGGAAGGAAATAACTCTACTGGTTGCACTAACCGAGGAACCTCTCCACTCCAGCCTAGGCAACTCAGGCATGGCCAAAGTAACCGTCTTGGCATGGCAATCCAAGATGGCATGATGAGGAGATAGCCAATCCATGCCCAGGATAATCTCAAAACCAACCATATCGAGCAATAGGAGGTCAGCTCTAGTCTCGGACCCACAGAATGTGATCACGCAAGACCGATAAATCCGGTCTACCATTACAGAATCACTAACGGGAGTGGATACATATATAAGAGAACCCAAGGACTCACGAGGAGCATCTATAAAACAAGAAAACAAGGCTGGCACATATGAATAAGTAGATCCTGGGTCAAATAGCACTGATGCCTCTCTACCACATACTGAAATAATACCTTTGATCACGGCATCTGAGGCCACTGCAGCTGCTCGGGCCGGAATAGCATAGAATCTGGTTGGAGTACCTGAAGACTGACCTTTGCTGGACGGAATAGGAGCTAGTTGAGCTCCCCCTACCTGTACTCCACCCCTGGGACGACCTCTACCCGCCTGTACTCTACCTCTAGGTGGACGGGGCGCCGGTGCTGAGAATGCGGGTCGATAACTCTGCTGAATAGCCTTGCCCCGGAACCTGGGACAAGTCCTCCTCATATGTCCTGAATCCTCACACTCATAACACCCCGCTGGAGGCATGGCCTGCTGCCCTGAAGAAGACCCCTGAATAGCTGGGGGACGATGAGAACTCTCTGGCATGGCACTGAAGTAAGGACTAGGAGACCCCTGATGACCTGAATACCCGCCAGAGGGACCCTGAATAGCTGGTGGGCGATAAGAACTCTCCGGCATGGCGCTGAAATAAGGTCTCACTGGAAAACCACGAGGGGGTGGTGGAGGAGATGAATATTGAGGCCTGCTGGGCTGGCCTCTACCGAACTGACCTCTACCCCCGGCTGGGGCACCTCTAAAATCTCCAGAAAATCTAGCTCCCTTGTCCTGATGACCCTGCTCTCTGCTCCTCCATCGGTAACCCTCAATCTGGCGAGCTATCTCGACCACAAGATGATAAGGAGTACCCATATCCACCTCTCGGGCCATGTTGGCCCTAATACCTGAGTGTATCCCAGCTACAAACCTCTGTACTCTCTCAACATCAGTAGGAAGAATCATAAGGGCATGGCGGCACAACTCTGAAAATCTGGTCTCGTAGTCTATCACTGACATCTGCCCCTGCTCTAGCTGCTCAAATTGGTACCGCAGCTCTTCCCTCTCGGAGGGTGGAATATACCTGTCCAGGAACAGCTGAGTGAACTGCTCCCATGTGATAGCAGGGGAACCTGCTGGCCTGCCAAGGATAAATGACTGCCACCATCTGCGGGCTCTGCCCTCTAGCTGGAAAGTAGTGAAGTCGACTCCATGGGACTCCAAAATCCTCATGTTGTGCAGTCTGTCCCTGCACCTATCAATAAAGTCCTGGGCATCTTCGCCTTTCTGGCCTCTGAACACAGGAGGGTGCAATCGAGTCCATTTATAAAGTAGCTTCTACGGATTACCGTCCGCACCTGGTTTGAGTCTGGTGCTGCTACTGCTGGTTGTGCTCCGCCCACGGGCAGAGTACCCGGAGTCTGATATACTGCTGCTGCATGACCTGCGACCTGGGCGGTAGGAGTCTG
>ML301016.1:0-60517 GCA_005239505.1 Nicotiana paniculata
TAATATTTGCAAATAGTGCAGATTTTTAAATACGCTGTCAGTGGCAATTTCGTAATTAATCTGCAAAATCTGGCAACCTCAGTAAAATGACCATAAAATCCTCATACGATGTCCAAATTCAACGATTATTTTTGCTACGGGCCCATAATTATGATACAGATCAAATACTTCATTCAAAACAGAAATCAGAACTCATTTGTTCAATATGATATCATTCATGCTTGAAGAAACGACGTCGAAGAATAAGAAAGAACGAGCACAACACAACCCAAACCTATTCGAAACTCACCCGAGCCCTCGGGGCTCTAAACCAAATATGCACACAAGTCTATAAACATCATACGGACTTGATCGTGCGATCAAATCATGAAAATAACGTATAAAACTATGAATTAAACCTCAAAACTCATCATTTTTCTCAAGAACACTTCAAATTTCACTATTTCTCAACCGGACGTCCGAATCACGTCAAATAAACTCCAATTCTCACCAAACTTCACAGTTAGTATTCAAATACTATAACAAATTTGTACCGGGCTCCGGAACCAAAATACGAGCCCGATACCAATGGTTTCAAACATTAATTCTTTTCTTTATTTCATTAATAATTCAACAAAACAATTTCTTTCAAAAAATTGATTTCTAAGGCTTGGGACCTCGGAATTCATTTCCGGGCATACGCCCAAGTCTCATATTTTACTGCGGACCTCCTGGGATCTTCTGAACACAGACCCGGGTCCGTTTACTAAAAATGTTGACTCAAGTCAACTAAAACTAAATTTTAATTCTAAAAATTATTATTTCTTATATTTTTACATAAAAGCCTTCTAGTTTCATGTTCGGACTGTGCACGTAAATTGAGGTAATTAAAATTAGTATTTTTATGGCTAATAATCCTAGAACAGAGTCTTAATTCCCCCTTGAGTCATCAAAATCTCCACCTCTAAAACAAACGTTCGTCCTCGAACGGACATAGAAAATTACCTGAATTGGCAAAAAATTATGGATATCTACTCTACATGTCCGACTCGGACTCCCAAGTCGCTGCCTCAATGGGCTGATCTTTCCATTGCACTCGAACTGAAGGAAAACTCTTAGACCTCAACTGACAAACCTGGCGGTCTAGAACGGTTACCGGATCCTCCTCATAAGTCAAGTTTTTGTCCAACTGGACAGAGCTAAAATCTAACACGTGGGACGGGTCACCATGATATTTCCGGAGCATAGACAAGTGGAATACTTGATGAACTGAGGATAACCCTGGAGGCAAGGCAAGTCTATAAGCTACCTCCCTCACTGTATCAAGAATCTCAAACGACCCAATATACCTAAGATCAACTTACCCTTCTGTCCAAACCTCATAATACCCTTCATGGGCGACACACGAAGCAATACACTCTCTCCAACCATGAATGCCACATCACGAACCTTACGATCGGCATAACTCTTTTTCCTAGACTAAGCTCTACTTCTGCCTCTTCCCCTAATCGTAGCTATCATTGGGGCTTCATCTCATGTCCGGTTGTAGACGCTTTACGCGTTGTAGAGATTTGTGAGAGGACGAAAATAGACAAGTTCAATCATCAATGGTAGAATAAATTCGCACGATAGAGTAGAATAGAAGTGAAATTGTTCCTAACTTCATAGCCTTTGAGAGATAAGTACAGACGTCTCTGTACTGATCCTTCAAACTCTACCAAGTTTGTTCGTGAATTGTGAGACCTAAACAACCTAGTGCTCTGATACCAACTTGTCACGACCCAAATTCCCAACCTTAGGGATCGTGATGGCGCCTAACACCACACTTGCTAGGCAAGCGAATGTTAGAGTTCGATTAGCTATTTTTCTTTGATTATCCATTTAAACATAATAAATTTAAGTAAACTTAACATAATGGTTTCTAAATAATAACTCCAAATATAAAATAATAAGCAAATAAATAGACCAAGCCACGAACTAATTATATAAATAACTCTAAGACTACCCCAAGGTCTGGTGTCACAATTCACGAACTACTAAAGAATACTACGATCAATGGGCTGAAAGAAATAATAAAAACTGTTTTAGAAAAATTATAAAACAGTCTCCACGAACTAAGAGAAGACTCTCGGGATCTGCGAACGCCGGGAGATATACCTCGTTTCTCCGGATAATGAATAGCGGCTACTAAAAATCTCTATTGTTGGCCGGTACCTGGATCTGCAGAAAAGAGTGCAGAGTGTAGTATCAGTACAACCGACCCCATGTACTGAATAAATGTCGAGCCTAACCCTGGCGAAGTAGTGACGAGGCTAAGGCGAGGCAATTATAACTTAACCTGCGACAATATATGTATATAATAAAGTAATAAAATAATTCTACTTAAACAAGAAAATATAACTGCAATAATAAATAAATAAAATAACTCAGTCGCCTCTTCCAGGCCTCGGCTGTCACTAAAATTTCACACAACTTTCCAAGTTTCCAAACTTAAATTTAAAATAACCAAATGTGCAAGATATGGAAAAACAGTAGAGTAAAACAGTAAAGTTTCCAAATCTTTATAATTAAAATCAGTAAAACATAAATATTCTCCCTTATCACTGTCTTGTTGCGACGTGCAACCCGATCCCACATGTCCACCCTTATCACTATTTGTGCAGTTAATTGGGCTTCATCCTGCTAGTATCAATTTCGAAGAAAAGAGCAAAAAGGCCCAATATAAGCCTACAAGAATAACTACCATATTATCCATGGAAATGATTTCATAGCTCAGATATTAACCTTACTGTGAAATAATTCAAATTCCTCTCTCTTTTTTTCTAAGTGTGTTGGGAGAGAGGGTGGGGGAGGGGGAGGGGGGTTGAGGTGGGTGGGGGATTTAAACTTTGAAACTCTAGAGGTTCATATATTATTTTAGAAAGAAGGTGACATGATCAAATCTAAGAGGATATAAGTAACATGCCCAATCCATCTTTTTAAGTAGTCAATATATAAACAAATGTAATGTACTTATCATTTTTGCCGTCCAATCAAATTTGACCTAAATTACGTAGTTGACTGAACTTTAATTAAACATATAATTACAAAAGATAGGGAATATCTATAGATTATGCAAATTGCAGATTTATTTCTGTGACATATTTCATGCACTTTTAATTATAGGAAAAAAATTATGATTGATTATGACAACGTACATGGTTATTACTTTTTAGTTTTTAGCCCTTGAATCATGGCACATTCTTGCCATAACCACTTTATGGTCTTGGCATTTGACAAAGAAATTAATTGTGCGTTAGTAATAATGATTAGTGGGTTTGCCAACTAATTTTTATAATTAACCATATTCTTATTTGACCATCTATCTATTTATATATATATATATATATATATATAAATAGATAGATGGTCAAATAAGAATATGGTTAATTATAAAAATTAGTTGGCAAACCCACNGGCAATAAGAAAGTGAAGTAACACCTCTCTTAGGCCAAAAAGCATATTTATCTTTTTTCTCCTTTTTGGGATTTTCCATCATTTTTTCACTTTATTTTATAATAAAATTAAAAATTTTATTTTCATAATTTGCAAACCAAAACCAATGGGGATTTGGGTCTTCATAATGCCCATGCAAAAAATTTATCCATTCTAGCTAGCTTAACATGGAGACTACTAACAAACTCAACCACCCCATGGGCTCGTTTAATCTTCAACAGATATGGTTTAGGACTAAGTAGCAAGAATAATTCTCATATCTGGAAAGCTTTAACAAAGGGATGGGAGGTGTGTTCTAAAGGTGTCACGACCCGAAATCTCACCTTCAGGTCGTGATGTCGTCTAACATTGAACTCGCTAGACAAGTCAACGTTACTAGTAAATCCGTTTTATTCCTTTGTTATTTAGCATTTAAAAGTGAAATACAAGAACAATAGAAACAAGAATGCGGAAGATAAGAAATTCAACAACTTAAATAATACGTACTACTAAATTTCCTTAAACATACCCCCAGAACTGGTATCACAAACTCACGAACAGTCTAAGATTTTTGCTAAAAATAAAGTCTGAACAAAACAATACAACTGTCTCGGAAGTACAAGAGAAGACAGAAATAAAAAGGAATGAGATAGGAAGTGACGCCAAGGCCTGCAGCACTACCTCAGTGTCGCATGTGGATTGAAGGACACTCCCTCGATCACTGTCCACCGGGTCCGGTACCGTAATCTGCACAACATAAAAAAGTACAAGTGTAGCATCAGTACAACCGACCCCATGTACTGAGTAAGTTCCGAGCCTAACCTCGGCGAAGTAGTGACGAGGCTAGGACACGATAAATAATAAACACCTGTGCAATTCAATAATATATAATAGAAATAACGGCAGGAAGTAAGCAGTTAAGAGCAAATACGGGAAGAACATGCCAGGGTACAGAGGGGAAAAACACTCATTGAGTAATAGAACATGGCAACAGTCTAGTATCAGAATAACAACAGGGAAATAAACAAGTGCACGGCATCACCCTTCTTGTTTTACTCTCATTCTCACCAAGACAAGTGCACGGCATCACCCTTCTTGATTTACTCTCATACTCACCAAAATAAGTGCACGGCATCACCCTTCGTGCTTTACTCTCATTCTCACTAAGACAAGTGCACGGCATCACCCTTCGTACTTTTACCTCACAAAATCGGCACGGCATTAACCTTCGTGCTTTTAGTATAAACAATGGCACGGTATCACCCTTCGTGCTTTTACCTCACTATATCGGCATGGCATTAACCTTCGTGCTTTTAATATGAATAATGACACGGCATCACCCTTCGTGCTTTACACTCTTCCTTACCCAACAATAATCAGAACAACAATTTGGCAAGGAAGAGCCACAATACAAAACATAATTTACAACATTCCGGCAAAGGAACAATAACAGAAATATCACCGTCCTGGCAAGGGAGCAATAACAGAAATATCACCGTCCCGGCAAGGGACCCAGCTATAACCAATCTCACTGAACGTACAACATAACCAAAATAATCCTCAACCGAACAACTAATAAACAGTGTTCACAACTCAGTATTTCCAACAATTGAATAATCTCCAAAATAGAAGCTACCTCATAAATACAGTGGATATCGAAGAAAACACATATACCATAAGATATGACTCACGGGCATGCTTGATAACAAGGTATAGGTACTCGTCACCTCACCTATACATTGAACATGATACTAACACGTAGCACATATGACTCAACACCTATTCCCTCAAGCTAGGGTTAGGCCAAACACTTACCTCGATTCCAACAATCCAAATCAAGCCTCTAGCACTGCTTTTCCTCTCGAATTCAACTCCTGAACAACAATATCTAGACATAATTAACTTAATTATATCAATAATGACTCAATAAATCGATCCCATAGCTTAATTATCCATTTTCTAGCATTCTTCCAAAAATATCAAAATTCGACCCCGGGCCCGCTCAGTCCAAACACGAAGCTCGGACCAAAACCTGATCACCCATACCCCCACGAGTTCAAATATATGTTTTGTTTTAAAATCCGACCCCAAATTGAGGTTAAATTACCCAAAATCCCATAATCCCTAACTTTACCCAAATCCCCTAATTTCTACTTGTTTTCATGATTCTAGGCCTAGATTCTAGTGTTGATGAAGGAAAAATGGAAGGAATTTGAGTCGAAGTCACTTACCCAAGTGGTTATGGAGGAGAACTAGCTTGGAGGTCATCAATGGGGGTTTGAGGAAGAAGAGAATCTGTGAAATAAGAAAATCCCGAAATACATTCTGTTTTTAAGATTTTAAATACACTGGGCGATTTTTTACTCTACGCGATCGCGGAAAAGGCTGCGATCGCGGAGAGTGCTGGGTGTTAAGCTTACGCGATCGCGAACAAGGGACTGCGATCGCAGAGAACAAGAACGTGATCCCACGCGATCGCGAACGAGAGATCGCGTTCGCGTAGAACAAATTGTTGCCCAGTCCCCAACCCCACAAGAGACTTACGCGATCGGAACAAGGGATTGCGATCCCGTAGAGTTAAAACCTGAGGCTCCGCGTTCGCACTCAGCTCTTTGCGATCGCGCAGAGCAAATTGACCCGCTCCCCAGGCTACACATCGTGATCGCGTGCAACACACTGCGATCGCGGAGAGGAAACGACTGGACACCAGAAACAGCACAAGACACCAGATTTTCCAACTCTTTTGCACCCCGACACCTACCCGGAACTCACCCGAGCCCTCGGGGCTCAAAACCAAATATACACACGCCNTGTTTTACACCAAATTTCACGGATAACTCACATAACATATATTAAACCTGTTATGGCTCCAGAATCATAATACGAGCCCGATAACACAGATTTCACATCAAAGTTTATTTTCATAAGTCCTTATTTTCAGAAAATAATTTATTTTTAAAAATTCATTTCTCAGGCTTGGGACCTCAGAATTCGATTCCGGGTATACACCCAGGTCCCATATTTTCCTACAGACCCTGCGGGACCGTCAGGGTCCGTTTACCAAAAATATTGACCAAAGTCAATTTTATTCTATTAATTATCATAAATTCAACTGTTCAACACATTTCCACATATAGACTTCTCGGCTACGCGCTCGGGATGTGCACGCACATCAAGGTGAGATTAACGGAGGTTTTCGGAGCCTCAAAACACAGTTTTTGCTAAATTACACAAGACGACATTTTGGCTCATCACAAAAGGGATCACTTGGTCTCCTCATATCAATTCTAATATTAACATATGGAATCAAAATTGATTCCTACATTCCCAAAAATTATCAATATAACCTCAAATTAAGGGACCTGTACTCAAATAAAAACTGGGACTTCGAAAAATTATCCATGGAAATCCCACAAGAACTACAGGAAACTATAATTAATACTAAAATATGCAAGAAAGGCCCTTTGAGCGATATACTTATCCGGTCCCTAGACTCCAAAGGAAACTTTACTACAAAGAGTTTTTACACGCTTATAGAACCTACAATACAACCTCATGAGGAATTTGACTGGATCTGGGCGTTACATTGTCCTAACAAGATTAAATATCTATTATGGCCATGCCTACATAATAGACTTCTATGCAAAAATTACCTAGCTAAAATTGGCATTAAGATAAGCCCACACTGCCATATATGTAATTCAAATCAATTGGAATTCATTACTCACATATTTCTAGACTGTTTACCTACTAAAAAAATTTGGAATAACATAGGCGGAATGCTCATAGATAATCAAAGGGGTGAACACTGGCTTATACAACTACGAAACAAATCAATCACCTTGTCTAACAAATTAATTGATTGAGATTTCTTCTTACCTTTTGTCATATGGGGTATCTGGATCAACCGCAATCAAAATAACCAAAATAATACATCAACATACATCAATACAAGCCACATCCTATAACAAGCAATTCAATACAAGCTACTGGCAACTCACAATCTGATGCCTATAGAAAAAATCAAAATAAAAGTTCATTGGACCAAACCTCAATCAGGATGGTATAAATTAAATGTGGATGCAAGTTATAAATCAAAACGAGGCAGGATTGGTGGAGTCATTTGAAATGTAGAAGGAGATTGGATAATGGGCTTCCACAAGAACATAAACCCTAGAGGGGCGATAGAAGGAGAACTAAAAGCAATTAAGGAAGGGCTAAAAATAGCACATGAATGTAATACTTTTCCACTGGAGATTGAGACGGATTGAGCGGAAGCAATACATGTAATTTTCAATGAAACAAAATCTATAATTCTCTAATTACTAAATTCAGGTTGTTAATGCACCACGTGAAGGGGACCATCCTCAGGCATAGCTTTCGGGATGGAAACAAAGTGGCACACTCCATGGCAAATTTGGATAACTATCACTTGAAAAAAAGAACATTAGTTTTTGTAATCCCACCGAAAAGTGTGGAAGGCTATGTAATAGTAGATAAAAATAATGTTTCATTTTGTGTTAAGTATCTAACTCTAAATGCTTGCAACTCCTTAGCAAGCATAGGTAATGAATGTGTCCGACGAGGCACAGGCTATGATGTACTAAATAATATGTGATCTTATTAGCTATATAAATCCTGTTTGCTCAAATAAAAACTCCAATCCCTTTCATATTCATAACCTCCAAAAATTTAATATGTAAGTTTATGATAATTTATCTCATATTTTCAATCTTCCTCTTCATTTCTCTCATTTTCATAACTCATACTACCTTAACTTCTACTTTTAGTAATATCCATAACTCTCATGCTTTTCATATTCATAACCCCCAAATATTTAATTTAAAAATTAAAATATCTTATGGTATTCATCTATTTTTTTCGATATAAATTCATAACTTTGTTTCATGAGACCCTTACCCAAGATTACTCATTCTATTCTTTACTTGAAATAATAATGCTGTCATATTTACTGCAACATCCGATTCATGTTTTAGTTTGGCTTGAGGAAGAAGGCTCTTGATTAATGATCGACATTGCGGGAGTCGGCAAGAACATGAAAAATTATACACTGATTTACATTTCTGTTTCCTTCTATTTTCTTAAGATTTAGGTCTCAAGTTGTATCTTTTTCTTCTCTATTTACTTTCTCATATGTTCTCTTTCGCTTTATTTTCGATTAACTTTTGTTTGTCGCAAGTTTGTATTTTCATTTAGACTCAAATTAATTACTTATGAGTTAAACTTTGTTGGAAGTCTGCTAACTACTACCCAATAACAGCTCATTGTGTAAAAGTGATAAATTTTAAACATTCAAATACGCCCTTCATTGGATATTTTGGCAACACTTGTTATTTCATTTAGCGAGTAAAAAGTGTTAGAGCTAAAAGTCACAGAGCAGGTGCAGGTTCTTCATGCTGAGTCATCATCATGTGTTGTTTCTTGTAAAATAGAAATTATTTTCTACTTCATTTCTCCTTGTAAGTTTTATAAAGTAAGTAGTTACTTTATTCGTATGATTGGAACATGTATCATATGTACAACAAAATAAAATAAATTATTTAGTTTACTTTATAATTTTTTATTCTTTTGAAGTATTGTGATAATTATCTTTCTTTTTTGAATTGCCTATTATTTGTAAAACAGAAAAAAAACTTTTTAATTTTGCTGAGAGGATACAAATAATTGAGCTGGTATTATGAAGTAAAGCACTCTATTCTCCTTGGAATGGAGAATATGAGATGGAAACTAATGAATAGAAAAGAAAAGACAAATATGAAGGCTAAAATGGCATAACGAGAAGGAATAGAAAAAAGAATACACTGCAATTTCCACATATTTCTTTTGTTTTATTTTCTCATCGTTATTAGTTTCTTTACTTTTATTTCATATTTCTTTTATTTGAATATGAGAAATTTTAGCAAAGTCGATTTTTTACTATCTAATGAAAATATTATTTATTTACATGCCTCTAACATATAATTGTACTTAAAAAATCATGCATTAATCTCTACTTTATCCTCATTTATTATAATATATGTAAGTGAAATTTATTTTCTTAATAATCCTTTCTTTTTTATTTCCTTTTCAAAAAGAAATCATAAAAAAATGCAGTAACGTAAAAATCTAATTCTAAGTAAAACGTTAAGTATATGATTTATCAATATGTAGAATTACTTTTTATCTCTCTCATCCACTGTACGTCGTTATGTTTTTTTTTTTTTTTTTTAAATTTAGTGATATTTTTTATAACCGCACTAAACGTGAAAAATTTCACTAGTTGTACGTATTTATCCATTCAACTGCCCCATGTGTCATGATTAACTGATGGAGAATTACATGTGATCTTATGATAAAACCAATAATAAATTATAGTCTCTTCTTTTTCAAATAAATTATCTTTCAAATTCAATTAATTGCTTCTCCACTTAATAAGATTTTCTTATTGCTAGATCTGCTTGTGGAATGTGAATATACTCTTGCTTTCAACACTAAAAGTTATCTTCCATATTATTAAAAAGAATTTTATCTTTATCAATCAATCAACTACATTTGAGGTCAAATTAGTTGTGTTGGTTATATATATGGAGTCAAACTAGTTGGTGTCGGTTATATGATTTTTTTCATATTCATCCCTCACTTTTGAGGATCATTCTATTTCAATTCTTCCAATAATTTCTATTTTAAGGAAACAAGAGGTCTTCTATAACTAATTTTTCACTATAGAATATCCTATTTTGAAGAATAATTGAAAAGAGAAATCATTTCACAGTAATAAATCGAAATCCAATGAAAGTAAATCATCTTTTGATGCAATGAGGGCTTTGGAATACTGGCAGAGCCGGAATTTAATCTTTAGGAGTTTTGAATTTTAGAACGACAATTTTAAGTGTTAATATTTGGGTTTTAAAATTATATTTATACATATTTAATGAATTTTTTAATATAAATATATAATTTTATTTAAAAATTATTAAGTTCGATCAAACTCGTAACTCGACTGCTACCTCCGCACCCCTTCTTTGGAGCCAATACAAACTAGATATGTGAGTTTGATATACCCATACCGTAGTTTAAAATAAGTGCAACATCACATGTTCAAGAATTTTAAGATAGGTGATATGTTAGGTATGTTCGGCGAGAAAATTGTCTGGTTTAAAGACATTTCAGGGTCCCACTTGTTACTTATTATTACTACTTTCAGATCTTAGTTTTGATCCATTGTAGTTAGAATATGAAATTAAATTACTTATATCAAACTGAGATTTACTTGGTCTCTGATTGACATGAAATATACTACATAGCTTGCCATGTGTTGGGATAAAGTGTTCTAATTGAGTTTCAGTCATTACATCATTATGTTAAGTAGGTATTCAGATTGGTTCAATTTTTATCAAAATCAAGATAAATTAACTATATTGGTTTGAATTAATTCGATTTTATCGAATTTTTTGATTTTTGGTTTTTTTTGTTAAATGAATATTATTCCAATCTTACTTTGTTAAAGTTATAGATTAAGTTTTGATAAGTGAATATATGTTTAGTAAATATTAAAAAAATTGACAAACATATCATTTATTAAAATATTCTAATGGAAGAATCTTTTTAGTACACATGATTGTTATTGTCTTAGTCATCTAACAATAATTTTCGTTAATGTACGCTTTCAAGGTTTTTCAAGGTTAACACATGAGAGGATCCCAAATATTTCAATATTTTTTAAAGAAAATTCAATATAAAGTCTTAAAAATATGTATATAAATTATATATTTATATGTTGGTTTGGATCGAATTTTTTTTACTCAATACCAAACCTAGGCGAGTCGGATCAGATGTGGTCAGGTCGAAAACGACTAATGCAAAAGAGGATAAATTATCCAACCCGACCTATATTTAATACGGATAGAAAATGGGTTAACTCGCGGATAATATGAATATCTATATTATGCGTAGCTTCTTGAATATGATTACTTTTGAGAGAATTCCTAGTCTCCCAAACTTAAGGACTCCCAATTTGATTATTCACTCGTTATCCATACTTTAAGTAAATAATACAAATCTTTTTTATATTTACTATTTTTAAGAAGTTCATTATCTAACACAATTTTTAATGGATAATATGAAAAGGATAACTTTCGTTTTAAATGCATTTTGCTATCACGTACTAAATGATCTTTTAGATACTTGGTTGTGTAAATATTCTTTTACGCAATTCATGTTTAAAAATTTAAACTCCATATTTTTTCTTCTTCCAACCAAAAAGGGGATGGGGGACTAGCATGGCGGAGCCAGTGTTCTGGTTACAGGTTCGGTGAACTCAGTAATTTTAGTTCAAACTCTTTATTTGTCTTGAATATTTTATTAATTATTTATAATTTAATAATTTAGAACTTAATAATTTAAATACTTAGAATTCTGAACTCATAAACTTAAAATTCTAATTCCGATCATGCGAACTAAGAAATAGGAAAATGAGGTGAGGAAGAAGAAACTTCTCCAACTCTTGATAGAGACATACTATTACATCACTTGATAAAAAAAAAGTTGGCAAAAGAGGGGACCAAAAAAAGAAAACAAGAAGAAGAAAATTTCAGTTGCTAGCCAGTAGCCATTACTTATTACGTTATCTAGAAATTCATTACATCAAAAATTTGACCTAATACCCTGTCATTATCTTGACGAAGAATAGATTTAATGTCCTCTTCTTTAATACAAAACCCATTAAATCCTATATAAAAACTTTAAAGGATTGACAAAAAGTCGCCATAACATGTGCACCGCGACCNCCCCCCCCCCCCCCCCCCCAAAAAAAAAAAAGGAAATTTTATTCCATTTCAAAAGACATCCCTTTTCCTCAACACTAGCCTTTACACAAAATATTCTTGCTCATCCCATGTGAATTTCAACTATAAAACGCAATCATAATCCCAAGAAAAAGAAAAAGCCAAAGAATGGCCTATTTGACAGCTTAAACCCAGCAAAAATGTTTAAGCAAATATGTATAAAATTCATAGAAATCTTTACAGCACATGTAGAAGTCTTTAGTGAAAATTTCATATGCAGAAATCTATAAAATCTTCTTGTAAAAAACTAGTAGTAAATGACAGCAGTTTCATTATTCTCGCTTCGAATGTATTTGTTGCACCAAAAAATGTGGCCTACGATATCAAGGAACGCTAGGTGATTACTTCTATTTGTCTAAACTTTTATCGCAAAGTAACAAGTGCCCAGGAAAATAGTCGAGTTGCACATGAGTAAAGCTCCCTAGTACCCGTGCTGAAAGGAGGTAACAAATGCCTAATGAAATAGTCAAGGTACATGCAAGCAAGTTTGGGCACCATCATTATTAAAAACAAGAAAAATAATAGCATTAAAATCCAATTTTCTAGTGGCAAACTACTACAACAATAACAGACTAGTAAAATCTCACTAGTGGGGTCAATGGAGTGTAATGTGTACGCAAGTAAAAAGACTGTTTTCGATAGACATTCGGTTCAAGAAGACGAAAAGAGACGGTAGATAATAACAACACCGGTCAGAAAGATAATATCAACAACGTAGACGCCTGAAAGTAGAAAGATTTTCTACCAAAATTTAGAGGGTAGAAAATGGTGCATGCTTAAATAAGTCTCAATCATATGTACATTAATTATGTAAGATAAAAAAGAATTTAATACAATTTCCCTTCTAAGAAAACAACACAAAAACTCTGTTGTCCAGCCTGGCTCCTTAAAGAATCCAAACAAATAAAAACTACATATAAACTTAGGTCTATCACAAAAAATGATAATGTGAAGACAAAAAGTAAAACGCGTTGTTAAGAAGAAACCAATTAACCAAATGAATTAAGTGATTCAAAAAGATGAAAACCGTGTGGGGTCTGAGCTTGACCTGTTGCCCAAAATTCTGCACCATTGTCTTTTTGCCTTTAGAAAGAAATTTTCTTGATTTTTGTTTATCTGTCATCTGCAATCTGTTGAATTAAAACTATCTGCAAATCCAGAAGGTTTTGAGGGAATGCTTGACTGTGTTTGACTGTAGGAGAAATCATCAAACATTCTTGAGGTTCCTTCATCAGCTTGCCATCTTTGTAGGATTTGAGGAAGGCTCATATGGAGATCAATGCCGCTGTCTTCGTCTTCATTTCTCATAGGTTTCCACAGCTCTACGAGGGGCGCAAGAACATTGACAGCGTGTCCCATATCGGGGCGCTGAAATGGCTCGCGTGCAGTACAATGGCCTGCTAACTCGGCAACCTTAGCAATGCTCTCGAATGTTTCCTCGTCGGGATCAAGTGTTTGGTCGATAGCCTTTCGGAGGTTGTCTTTGTTGATAAGGACCCTGCGGAACCATGTTACCAAATGGGACCTCTCGTCTGGCATTGTCTCGTCTAATGCTTTTCTACCAGTGATGATCTCCATTAAAACAACCCCAAATGCATACACATCTACTTTGGTTGTGACACGTCCAGTAGCTGTAACAAAGAGGAGAAATTATGCTTAATCCAAGTGTTAGTCCGAAAAAGATGGAAATTTTCTCTTTTCTAGGATGCTAGAAACAGGCCAGAAGTGGATATGAACAAGACATAACAATATTTTTCTCAAAATTAAAAAGTTTAACATGTTAGGAGCTGAAAACTATTGTTAGCAAATGCCAAATATAGAGATGTAGAACTCGTGTCTAGAAGAAGAACGATATTTTGCTTTCCGAAATTCTGTTCAGATTCAATGGATCATTCATGCACGTTATATCAACATCAATAATAACCAAATCAATTACGTAAAATGCTTAAGTTTCACTTTGAAGACCGGCATGACCGGCATGATTGGATTTCAAAATTTCCACCTACGTTTGTCTTTCAACTATACTCCTTTTTGCTAAAATACAGTTACTTTACTGAACATTGCTCGTGAATAATCCATGAGCGGAAACAAAATGAACAAACTAGCATTTAAGCATGGTAACTCACTTCAATAAAACAACTAGTCGCTATGACTATCCAATATTTTGAGGATTATAAAGCACATGAAAGCTAATGACAGGATAATCTTAGTTTTCTATCAAATGTAGAGTTTGCCCTTAGGGGCATGCTAATCAGTTCTCATGTGAATTAAAAAGCATTATGACAAGCATAGGAAGTATTTACCAGCATATTCAGGCGCCAGATAGCCAAAAGTTCCAGCCAACCGTGTCTCAACAGAATATTTCCCATCGGGCGCATTCCTGACCAATCCAAAATCTGCAACCTTGGCTCTCATGTCATCCCCAAGAAGTATGTTAGAGGGTTTCAAATCTCTATGGATAAAACTTTGTTGCGCCAAGCTGTGGAGATACTCAACTCCCCTTGCAACATCTAATGCTATTGTTACCCTTTGCTTCCAAGTCAAAAGTGGGTAGCCAAGTTCTTGCCATTCAAACAAATGCTGACTTAAAGTTCCTTGTGGCATGTACTCGTACACCAAAAGTCTCTCGTTCCCATTAACACAAAAACCAAGAAGAGCAACAAGATGCCTATGCCTAACTTTGGTAAGGACTGCGATTTCTGCTTGGAATTCATTCATTCCCTTAGTACCCATTGCCCCAGATTCCATCCTCTTCACAGCAATCTTAGTCCCATCATGTAATTCTCCCTTATAAACGACTCCAAATCCTCCTCTCCCCAAGATATTTTCTTCACTGAAGTTGTTCGTCACTTGTCGAAGCACCTGGATAGAAATGGCAACATTTCCACCTTCAAATACCGGCATCTCACTATGATCACCACTGCTCTGGCTTTGTAGCTCACTGGGTACTCCTGCATACCCGTTCGTAGCACTCACTACACTAGGCTTAACCATTTGATTACTTCCTTCCGGAGTCTCAACCCTCCCGAATCTCTTATGTCGTCTCTTTATGTAACATTTGTAAGACACAAACAAAACAACTAGGACAAAAATAACAACAGATATAACCACACCAACAATCATTCCAGCTGAAACTGTGGACTTCTTTGAACCACCAGATGTATTTCCACCATCAGTACTCGAGTTCGACCCTGGTGATCCACCACTCCCCCCTCCATCACTACTATTCTTTACAAGCAATAAGTTACCACCATAAGTAAACTTAACACCCGATCGGAAAACAGGCAAAGGACCAGATAAATTGTTATTAGTAACATCAATGTTTTGAAGCTTAGGCAAAGTTGTCAAGATTTCCGGTATAGATCCAGTAAGATTGTTATCACTCAAAAGCAAGGTCCTCAAAGAGGTCAAATTTGCAAAAGCAGGGGAAATAAAACCTGAAAACTGCCGCTTACCCAATGTTGCAACAGCTACATTCTTTCCATCACAGCTTATATATGACCATCCTTTGCAAGGATCATTGCCTATCCAAGACTCAGCCAAAGTCGCCGGATAACCAAAACCACCAGCTACTTCAAGAAGTGCTGTAACCTGTGGATCACAAGGTCCAGGAGTGGACTGACAAAAGCTATTAGTAGTACCAAGTTGCACCTTAACCCCATCTTTAAACTGTGGCATTGGACCTTGCAACTTATTGTTTTGCAAAGTAATATTTACCAACTTAGGCAACCCCATTACTGAATCTGGAATAACACCAGTAAACTGATTGTCCCTTAACTGCAAATCAAATATATTCTCACATTTGGACAAATCAGGAATTGGACCATTAAAAGAATTAGCATGTAACCAAACTTGTGACAATTGTGTCATATTTTCAATCACATCAATGGTTCCAGATAACCCTTGAAATTGATTATTTAGCCACAAATTCCTAATTTCACTACCCCCAAAAGAAGCAGGCAAAGAACCAGTAAAATTATTATAAGACAATCTCAAATCTTGAAGATTTGGGAAAGCATCAAAGAAATCAGGAATAACACCAAAAATACTAGCATTACTTGCAAGAATAGTACCAAGATTGCCACTTTCAGTCAAATGCAAAGGAATTTGCCAAGGACTAAGCTTCCCATTTTCACTAATGCTAAAAATCTGCAAACCAGGAAGACCCAAAAGGAAATCTTGAGGAACAGAGGTGAATTGGTTATTATCCAAGTAAATCTGAGCCAAATTGGTCATATTTGCAAAAGAAGGTAAGTGGCCAGAAAGTGAATTCTTTTGAACAGAAAGGGTTTTAAGATTTGAAAGTTGGTTCAGATCAGAAGGTAATGAACCAGAAAGAGACTGTGAATCAATATTAAGTGAAACTACAGTACCACTAGATTTGTCACAGATCACATTAGTCCAAGAACAAAATGGTTTATCAGACGACCACCCTGAAGGAGCTGGAGAAAGAGCAGCTAGTAGCTTTGACATAACAGCAGCATCGTCTGAAAATGTGAAAGGGATTAAGGTGAAGAGAAAGAGGAGGAGAAGGAGGTAGTGGGGGTGGTGGGGTGGATGAGGAGATGAAGCCATTGATGGGGTTTGAGGATCTAGGGTAGTAGAAACATATAATGTGAGGAACAAATGGAGATTTTTGGAGATTTTTTTGGGTATTGTTTCTTGAAATTTGTGTTTGGTTTTTGAGCTGTTTTTTGTTTTTGTGTATAGAAGCAGCTATGTTGTATAGTACTCTACTTTTTGGGGTTTGGGTTGGGTAATGATTTTGAGTTTTCATATTTATGCAAAGAGAGGATTTATGCTTAATGTTGACAGCTTTAGATGAACTGTATCTTTGTCATCAACTTGTTGCACCATTTCCTCTTTTTAATATTTTCTTTTCTTTTTTCAATATTTAACTTCTTAAACGTTTGTTTGAGAAGTATATTAATGTTATATTACGTTTAAAAAAATTATTGAATGTGTAACGTCTCTCTTAAGGCTTATAGTAGTTTTTAGCCTTGTGATTGTTAGAATTTCAATTATATCGTTAATTAACTGTTTGACTTTGCCTTGTCTCATTTTAGGCCTATATTTACTATAAAACTATTTTATTATATTTGTCGAATAGGGTGGATCGATTTTTTGGCTCTTTACAAACTTGTTTTTAATTTTATGATCCTACCTCTTATTTTATATATGAGAGATTTACTTTTACACGTAAGAAATCTATCTTTTATACATAAGAGATCTAAAAAGGTCATTTTCTTAAATTTAAAATTGTAAAAAGGCATGATGTACAAATAATAATTTTATTAAAATGATGACTCAATTGAATCTCTATAATTTTACCAATATTTGGTTATTTTTGTAAGTAAGTTGCATATTGTATTTATTATTATTTTTTTGGTAATTAAATTTTTTGCATTAATCACCAATGTGACATTTACAAATCTGAGTAGACCATCTCAGTCTACTCTACAGGATAAAGAAAATATCCAACAAAAAAAGACATTCTCTATTCTATGCCGTACTAATATTTACAATTGCTAAGCAACACACGTGTATGTCATTCAGCTCTGAAGTTGCATATGCAAGCCATTCTCCTAGCTATGACCTCCCAAGCAGTAGTTTGCTTCTCAAAGATCTGACAAATTCTTTCAATCCATAGTGCATGAATATACTCTGTGTAGACTAGCTTAAGCACTCTTGCCAGCTGGGATCTGCTCTTAGTTTTCATAACTATCCATTGATGATTTGCTGCCCACGAGTCTATGGAAGGGTACTGAATTTGCCGCCAGTGCATGAGCATGTGCCATAGGCATTTACTATATTCACATTCAACAAACAAATGGTCTCACGTCTCTGGTTTTTGATGGCAGAAACAGCAAGTGCCTTCTATCTGCATTCCCCATTTCTTCAGCCTATCAGCTGTTAACATTCTCCCTTGTACCTGGAGCCACATGGTGAAGATGGATTTTGTTGTTACCTGGTTTCGACACATCAATCCTTTCCATGGAACTTTTGGAAATACACCTAGTAGCTGCAGGTACACTTGTTTTATGATTGTGCCTTGTGATAAGTTGCTAATAAGGTGTAATATGTCCCTTGCCTCAAACACCTTTCGAACCATCCAACATGCTTGCTTTGGTACTCCCATATCCTTAAACTTCTATGAATCCATCTAATCCATAACTTGTTCTTCTTGTTAGCCAACTCCCAGCAGGTCTTAGCGCTGCTTTGTTCCACATAGCCAAGTTAATCAAGCTCAATCCTCCAGCAAATCTTGGAGAACACATCCTATCCCATGCCACCAAAGACTTTTTGGTTATTGTATTCACCCCAGACCATATATAGCTTCTACAGTGTGCTTCAATTGCTTTGATGACTTTAGCAGGTATAATAAAGATTTGAGCCCAATAGGCTTGGATGTCAAAGATTACTGTTTGGACTAGCTGTATTCTTCCTATATAAGATAGATTCTTTGATGTCCATGAAGAAATTTTGCTCATAATTTTGTCAATAAGTGGTTGCCACTGCAATATTGACAGCTTTTTAGTATCCATTATCCAAGGGTATGCCCAGATATTTGAAAGGCAACACTCCTTGACTATACCCTAGAGCTTGTTGGATATCATGCTTCATTTCATTGCTAACTCCTCCATAATATATTAAGCTTTTGGCTAGATTTGCTTTAAGCCTAGAAGCTTCTGAAAAGGTGCTCAACTTTTGATGCAATAGGACAACAAAAGTAGTATCCCCTCTTGTGAAAAGGAGAAGATCATCATCAAAGCTCAAATGAGTAAGATCCAACCTAGAACACATAGGATGATAGTGAAAAGTTTTCTCATGCTTGAGTGTCATCAGGTTCCTACTCTGATACTTCATTGCTATGGAAAATAGAAATAGAGACATAGGATCTCCTTTCCTAAGCCCTCTAGCTGCATCAAATGGCTTAGTTGTCTCCCAATTGATGAGAATAATATAGTTCACTGTTGACATGCACTCTATGATCCAGTTGGTAAATTGAAGTGGAAACCCCAGATATTCTAATACTTGATGCAAGTACCTCCAGACAACTGTATCATAGGCTTTCTGAATGTCCACTTTGATGAAGTATGATAGTAGCTTATATTATGCGATGTACATGTTATTTATGCTCTATGTTAACCATGCTTTATTGGTGTTTTAAGTGCTAAATAATAACAAAATGCTCTAATTAAGGTTTTTGTGCTTTGCAGGAGTTACATCAGAATTGGAAGATAATATGGAGTGTTTTGGAGTTAAATATGTAGATAGAAGGCCAAACGAGAAAAGTCCAGATTAAAACGAGCAAGAAAAAGGCTAGAAAGACTGGGCAACAGTCCACCGCGGCCGCAGTCGGACCACGGCTGGAACGCGCTGGACAAAGGAGAAAAACAGAATCAGCCTAATCCACTGCGGTCGCGCCGCGGTTGGCTCACGGCCACGGGCGACCTGGAGATAGGTAGAAAAATTGAGGGACTTAAATGCAAAATGTGGGAAACTTATCCTAACCCTATATAAACTCAACAAACTCGCTCAAGTCAAGGTTAAGCTTGTTTTAGACTTATTTTGGAGGCAAGGACAAGTGGGAGAAAGATCAAAACACCATTAGAGTTTTCATTCTTCTTCTTTTATCATTATTTTGAGAATCATGAATTATTTTATTGCCTTGTCTTGTTTTATTATGAGTAGCTAAACATTTAGTCTAAGGTTTTGATGGAACCTGTTGAAGGATGAAACTCTTGCTATGTTAATATTGATTTGCCAAGTTTAATCTCTATTTGTTCAACTACGTTCTTGTTGTATTTAATTGAAAGGATCCTCAATTAGATGTGCCTATTTGGTATGTATTACTCGGGAGAGAATGCATATTTAGGTAGTTGTTGAACATCATCACTCCCGAAGTATGTGAGGAATCAATAACCTAGGGTTTAAAGGTGGGATTAGGGATAACGAAACCTTGGGTGCAATTTAAGTGAGGTAATAAAATCCAGCTAGCGTAACTCGGGAGAGTATGTCTAGTAAATTATCGTAATTACTCGGGAGAGATTTACGGTAAGAAGAGTGCTCATGATCGATAGAAACGATTAGGTGAATTTATATGAAACATAGCAGGAGGGGATTCCCTCAATAGGGGAAATCATAACCTTAGATCCTTCTCATTATTATTTGCAACCCCTTCTTAGTTAGCTCTTAGTTAATCTAGGTTCATAAAGTAATATTTAGTAGAGAAACAACCAATTGTTATTCAAAATATCTTGGAAGTTGAGTACGTGGAATTGAGTGTGTCTGATAACTGTGATTGGTAGGTTAATTCCCTGTGGGATTCGAATCTGGGCTTAATACCCGAAATATATTGACAACGACCTCTTAGTCCTTTTTATAAGGCATAGTTGGGCGTGATCAAATTTTGGCGTCGTTGTCGGGGAATGAACGGTGTTATCGATTACAGTTGAAAGAAGTAAAAAAAATCTTAGTGTAGTCAATTTTCTTTACTTTCAATCAATACATTGAATTTTAACGTTTGCAAACTTGGTGGTTACAGGTGTATGCTGAAGAAACTGAGACAATAAACACTATTCCAATCAACAATGGCAAGAGAAAAGCAACTGGAGTAGACTTCTCGGGAGATATCCCTAAAGTCTTCTACAATGACATCCCTGGTAGTCCTACCGCCAGTGAAATGGCACCTCCCCAGGCTGAAAAACCCGGTTGGATAACGATGCTCAAACTAAAGATTTTTTTACTCCTAATCCCGACGTTCTTATTAAACTCTGGACCGATCCTAACAACCAGACTAAGAGAAAGTGGTACGTAGCCACTTATACTCTTCAACAAAGAGAAACTTTAAGATCTTCCTGAATGGAAGACATGAAAAGAATCGGTTGTGAAATCGAATTCTTCAAATGGTTTGAAATGACTGGAAAAATCGAGAACCAAATCGAATCTCTTCACGTCATTATCAACAAATGGTATACGACTTATAACAAAGTCATTGAATCCATAAACCCCCCTCTTGAAGGAATTCATATCCCTATTGCTGGAACCATTATAAAGGCTTCACCTTTCAAGGATAAAAGTGAAAAGTCTGCTTCTTTTGTTACCTCTGCTGACATAGATCGCGTAGTAGAGAAGAATAACTACTCTAAACAAATCCTTCATACTATCTCTAGACAAATAGAAGATTCTAAACCCTCTATCAGTAAGAGACCCACTCCTTCTACTTCTTCCAGTCAGACCACAGAGTCTAATCCAGGTTTCAAACTTAACGACTTTTCCAAAGACAAATTCCCCAAATTCAAAGAATCTTTTGACATATCTGGTAACATCCTTGACAAGATCAATGAACAACCTTCTAACTTCAACATCTCTTCCAAATATGACAAGAAGCAAAAGACTGTCCTCCAAAGACTCTCCAATGACCGTTTTCATAACATGAAAAACTTCCATAGTAAACCTTCCTTCCCTGATCTTCAGTACGAAGAAAATGCTTTCCTCTCAACATCTTCCCGTGAAGTAAGAAGCATCACTGAGTGGAATATTGATGGCCTTGCAGAACATCAAATCTACAACAAACTCCACGATATGGGAGTAGCCATCACGACTTATAAGGTAAGGAGTTCCACTGATAAAGAAGCTGCCACTATGATTGTTTTCGGATTCACTGGCATGATAAAGCATTTGTGGGATAAATACTATAATGATGAGACCAAGAAACTCATCTACAATGCTTCTGCAACTGAAACAGTCGTAAAAATAGAAGGAACCATTGAGACTTCTACCCAAGTCACTAAAGAAGATGCATGTGCTACCCTTCTTTACCATATCGCTAAACATTTAATTGGCGAACCCAAACTCTTACAAGATAGGAGCCTTAAAATCTTGAACAATTTGAATTATCCTACCTTAGATGAATTCATTAGGTATAAACATGCCTTCCTTAGTAAAGTCATGATTCGTCCAGACTGCCATTTGGATTTCTGGAAAGAACGCTTCATAAGTGGTCTTCCACCTTTATTTGCTGACAAAGTTAGAACCAAAATCCAAGACCGCAATGATGGTTGGATTCCTTACAGTCAACTAACCTATGGATATCTGGTCAGTATAATCAAAAACGTTGGCCTTGAACTTTGCACTGACATAAAACTCAGGCACCAACTCAAGAAAGAGAAATCCTCCTCTACAAGAGAAATAGGAAATTTCTGTCAAGACTTCGGTTTCATTACTCCTCCTGATAAAATCAAGAAGAAAATCCATAGATCTAAATCCCGTCGTGAGTCTCCTAGACCCAAAAGAAAGAATTCTAGGTCCAAAAAACCTAGAGATTCTAAACCTGATGTTTGTTGGACATGTGGAAAAACCGGCCATAAGTCTAATGAATGTAAGTCCAAAACCAAAAAGAAAAAGATTAATCTTCTCGGTATTGACGAAGAGACTAAGGAAAAACTCTTCTCCATTCTTAAGAACCTTTCTCGGATTCTCCTCATTCTTCTGAAGAATACAGTGATGATGAAGACATCAACATTGAATATGATTCAGATTCTAGTCAATCAGGCAATGAATGCAGTTGCACTGAAGTATTTTGCGTCTGTGATAAGATTCCCCCCAAGCTCAGAGTCCTTTCCAATGACTCAAAAGAAACCCTTTTAGATATCGTTCATCACATCAGTGATGATGATTCTAGAAAGCGCTATTTAATAGAGCTAAAGAACATTATCCTCCATACTGATAAGCCTAAGGCTAAACCAGCAGTTGAACCCTTCAGCATGAAACAAATCATGAACCGATTTAGTGGAAATGCTGAACCTTCTATTTCTGATCTTCGCAGCAAGGTCTCAAGCCTCAAAGAAGAAGTCAGAGATATTAAATTGAGACTTGGAAAAGTCGAAACTGACATTCTTACCGAACAGGTCCTCAAAAAGGTCACTTTCCAAAATCCCGATTCCGACCAGGAAACCATTCAGGAAGACGATACCAATCTCAATCCTATCAACAATGATCATCTTGTTGAACCATTCTTCACTAAGACAAGTGATTTCACCTCTACCTCTTCAACCCCTGGATTGACTGTTATCTCTTCAATCAGACCGTAGAGTCATCATATTCCTGTTAGAATTGTTATTAATAAACATTTTGTTATTAACAAAATTACTTTGCTTGACAATGGTGCAGATCGTAACTGCATTGTAAAAGGTATTATCCTACCAAGTATTTGCAAAAAATTACTTTAAAATTATACTCCGCCACAGGACAACTTTTGAAAATTGATTATAAGCTTTCTAAAGCTCATATTTGTAACAATGGTAATTGCTTGACAAATGATTTTATTATTACTGAAGATATCATTTTAGGAATCTCTTTTATCACTCAGATAAAGCCTTACTGTACCAACCTAACTGGTATTACTACTTCTATACTAGGAAAAAATTACATTTTCCCTTTGTTAAAACTCTTTCACAAGATGAAAGCGATTTTGTAAGAAAGAAAATGATTTTCCGAATCAATAATCTTTCTCACACATCACCTTTTTAAAAGATGAAATTAAAGTTAAGAAAATCAAGCAGATTTTAAAAACCCCAGAGATGGTTACTAAGATAGCCAATCTCAGAGAAAAAATTGAAAAAGAAATATGCTCAGATTTTCCTAACGCTTTTTGGGAAAGAAAGAGGCGCATTGTTGAACTTCCATACATTGAAGGATTCAATGAACATGACATAACAACTAAGGCAAGGCCCATTCAAATGAATCACGAGATAATGGAATTTTGTTAAAAAGAAATTGATAATCTTCTTCATAATAAGATAATCAGAGTTTCTAAATCTCCTTGGAGTTGCTCTGCCTTTTATGTAAATAAAAATGCAGAAAAAGAAAGAGGGAGCACCAAGGTTTGTTATCAACTACAAACCTCTTAATGCTGTCCTAAAATGGATAAGATATCCGATTCCTAACAAAAGGGATATTTTGAAAAGAACTTTCAAAGCTAATCTATATAGCAAATTTGACATGAAATCAGGTTTTTGGCAAATCCAAATTTCTGAAAATGATGAATACAAGACTGCTTTCAACGTCCTGTTTGGACAATACGAATGGAATGTCATGCCTTTTGGGATTAAGAATGCCTCTTATGAATTCCAAAATATCATGAATTCTATATTCAATGATTACAGTTATATGTCTATTGTTTATATAGATGATGTGTTAATATTTTCTGAGGACATTGATTCTCATTTTAAACACCTCAATACTTTATTTAAGATTGTTAAGAATAGTGTTTTAGTTGTTAGCGCTAAGAAGATAAAGCTCTTCCAAACTACCATTCAATTTTTAGGCCATGATCTTTACCAAGGAACATATAAGACAATATGTAGATCCATAGAGTTCTCTTCTAAATTTCCAAATGAAATTACTGACAAAACTCAGCTTTAGAGATTCTTAGGAAGTCTCAATTATGTTGTAGATTTCATTCCCAAAGTTAGACAGGTCTGTGAACCTCTTTACAAACGCTTCAGGAAGAATCCAATACCTTGGGGTCCAGAACAAACTAAGGTTGTCATCCTTATTAAATCTTTAGTTCGAAATCTTCCCTGTCTAGGAATAGCTAATCCTAATGATTTCATGATTGTAGAGATTGATGCTTCTGACATCGGTTATGGAGGTATTTTGAAACAAAAAACTGACCCTGAGTCTCCTGAACAACTTGTTCGTTTTACTTCCGGAATATGGAATTCTGCTAAAAAAAACTACTCCACAGTTAAAAAAGAAATCTTATCTATAGTGCTATGTATCACTAAATTTCAAGATGACTTGATCAACAAAGAATTTTTGCTCAGAGTAGATTGCAAATATGCTAAAGAAATTTTACAAAAAGATGTAAAAAACCTTGTTTCAAAACAAATTTTTGCTAGATGGCAAGCATTATTATCAAGCTTTGATTTTCAAATCAATTTTATAAAAGGAGAAGACAACTCCCTCCCAGATTTCTTAACCAGAGAATTTTTACAAGGTAAAAATGAGACCCAACATGAGGCCCTTGAAGACTGATTCTCCGAAAAAGAACCAACAGATGACTAGACCATTTGTGCTCCCTATCACAACAACAATCCCACAGAGGCCTATTATCCCTCAACAAAATCCCAGGATAGACATGGTTTTTCAAAATAGGTATACTTTCCTGGCAGATTACCCAAAGTTGCAACCAGTCACACCTACCAAGCTGATCAACCAAAAGATCGAGCAAGGAATTACATCCTCTTCGGTCCAGACCAAAGAGAGTTACACAATGAAAGTGCCCGAGACTTTTGCCCAAGCTGTCAAACCATCATCAGGAAGGAAACATGAAGTATCCCCAGCAAAAGAAGAATTTGAATTCTTTACCAAACAAGTCCTACCAATACTGGCTATAGATAAGCAATACGAAGGGGTTTCTATTGCTAATTTGGTTAAACTAGTGTATCTACCCAACAGCTTTGTGGATACAGATAATCCACTCAAGACAGAGAGGTTCTATGAAGCCATATTAGTAGAAATTGAGTCTATCATCGTCGAACATACTATGAGCGACAAAAATCCTGAGTATATCAATTACTCAAGAATTACCATTAAGAGAGTTTTGTCCCCTACAAAGTGGTATGTAGATCATCTCCTTACTCCAATAGCATTATCAATGCCTCATAAGCCCCAAACTTATAACTGGCATGATTACAAAAATGCATGGTTCAATTTCCTATACATTAGACCAGGGCATACTTGGTTCATCAAATATTGTCCAGACATGGTCAAAGAATTCATTCCCAGATGGTTCTACGAATGGTGGAACTATTTCAGAGGAAGCAAGGATATCCTTCCCCAGCAATTTCTCAGCAGGTTTGATGATTTTCAAACCAAAGAAGAAATTTCCACTTTGCCAGAGCACATTAAGATGTGTAAATATTTTATTAAGAAAATAATTTCTTATATTATATCATGGAACCTTGCAAAGACAGAATCAGATAGGATTAAATATCTCTCTAAAGAGATTAAAATCAGAGGATGGATTCCCAAGTCATCTCCCAAAACTCCAGTCAGGGTGGAATCTAGAGCAGCTTCAAGTTCACCATCAAGATATGTTCTTAAAGCAAGACTCAAGAAAGCTCTCAAAGAGATGGACAATGAACAGTCCAATGAATAAGACATTATACTTCTCCTAGAAGAAGTTACTTCAGAAGACGATAATGGAGACATGCTAGACCCCACAGGAATAACATCAGCTTATCTTGACTCTTATTAAGAACAGGAGAATGAGCTTTGGAAAAAGTAGAGGTTCAAAGAACCGGAATTGCTTTTCCCAAAAGTCAACCTACTGTTCCTAAAAGGAATCTAGACAAAGTGTCCTTTATCAAAAGTGACAATTATCTACCCACTACAAAGTGTCAGCATAATCATAACCCTCCAAGTGTACAACTAATATGCACTCTTGTAACTTATCCTTATTCTATAAAAGGATACAACATTAGACTATAGAGACATCAGAAAATTTCCATATTCTGAAAATCTCTCTCTCTCTCTCCCCATTGTAAAACATCCCGCTGCACTTCTCTAATGAAATAAAACTTTGTAAGTTTTAAATTTTGGTTTGATTTTTTTTTAGTATACTCTCTTTCCGTTAAAATTAATCTAGGTTCATAAATTAATAGTTAGTAGAAAAACAACCAATTGTTATTCAAAATATCTTGGAAGTTGAGTACGTGGAATTGAGTGTGACTGATAACTGTGATTGGTAGGTTAATTCCCTATGGGATTCGACTCCGGGCTTAATACCCGGAATATATTGACAACGACCTCTTAGTCCTTTTTATAAGGCATAGTTGGGCATGATCAAATTTTGGTGTCGTTGTCGGGAGCCAATTTTCTTTACTTTCAATCAATACATTGAATTTTAACGTTTGCAAACTTGGTGGTTACATGTGCATGCCTAGAAACTCATCGAGAACTGGTGAAGTGTTTGAAGCATTATCAGATCCCGAGAAAGTTTTCAAGGCCTTGAATTGGGCCAACCGTAAAAGAAAACAACAAAACTCAACGGAACAACTTGAGCCAGACATGTCAGATCTAGTGAACAACAGAAATATTGGGGATGGCGTGGAAGACCCAAATGCGCAGGTATTGGAGCCTCTTGTGCCAGAGGCTGCTTTATATGATTGGGCACAACCCACGACATATAATTTGGCCAAAGCGATAGTAGTCCCGCAGATATAGGCAGATTCATTCCAAATCACAAACAATATGCTGCATATGTTGCAAAACAAGGACTATTCTCGGGGTCATACATTGAAGATCCCCAACAACACTTGAAGAATTTCATGTCAATATGCCAAACACAAAGACAACACAACGTGACTCCAGAAGCAATAAAGATGTTTTTGTTTCTATTCTCTGTGACAGGAGCAGCCCAAACTTGGCTAAATTTACTCCCCATCAATTCCATAAATACTTGGGAGGAGTTGGTCAAGAAATTTGTGAACAAGTTTCATCCACCCAACAAGACTGCTCAACAAATTGATGAGATCTTGAGCTTCAGGCAAAAACAACAGAAACATTGCAAGAGACGTGGGAAAGATTTAAAGGGATGTTGGTTGTATGTCCACACCACGGTATTCCTGAGTAGATGTTGGGGCAGAGATTTTACATGGGACTGGAAAATAGTGTAAAAGCTAATGTTGATGCTTCAGCTGATGGTGCATTCCTGAGTAAAACGTTAAGAGAGAGCAAGTTCTTGCTCGACAAGATGTCTCAAAACTCAGGATGGACAAACAGAAATGCAACCATCACTCATGTGGTCCACTCAGTGGCGTTAGATCCAGCGAACTGTCTTGCTGAAAATATGGCTACATTAATGACACAAATGAGCATCCTCACCAAAAAGGTGGAAGAGTCAGGTCAGAAACAGCATGTGCATATAGTTTATACAACCAATGGAGGCCTTTGTACATCTTGCATCAGTCAGCCAGTTGGTAACCAGTGGAGCGCAGAGGGGGATCACCAACACTATCCTGAGGACATGAATTATATGTCCAACTATGGGGGTCAGAGACCAGGTGGTCTGAATTAGGGGCAGTAGAATAAGCAATACAAGCCAGTCCAGCAGTAGCATAATCACGGTAACATGGGGACCATGCGACCACAGGGTAATATGGCACCTTACCAAAGACCACAGGGCTATCACAACCAGAATCACCAGCAGGGGTATCATCCACCTCAACAGCAACATAATGGGAGACATGAAGACGGGTTCGCCAGGCTTGAGGAAATGATGCAGCAGGTGATTGGGTCTAATGAAAAAATAAGTGAAAGAGTAGATTCACACGAGTCAGCTATCAAAAATATTGAGGTCCAACTGGGTCAGATTTCGATGTCACTGAATCACCGTCCTCATGGGACGTTACATGCAGACACTCGGGTAAACCCAAAAGATAATGGCCCAAAGAAGCTGATGGCAGTGAGTCTACGTAATGGTAGAGACCTGGAATTGGAGCAAGAGAGGACTCGAGAAAACAAACCTGTTGAGACACTCATGCCAGTGCCCATTGAGCTAGATGACTCAGCAGGATTGACTGAGGTGATAGTGCAGCATGCACAGGAAGATGCCAACAAACAAAATGAGGCTGAGAAAGAAGCTGAGACAACACAGGAACCGATAATGGAGGAAACTCATGAAAGAGAAAGCCCAAATCACAGGGAAGAAGTGACCTCCAACACCATTCCCACAGAGACTAGCCAAATATCAAAAGTATGAGCAATACAAGAATTTTTTGGACATGTTGAAGCAAATCAGGTAAATATTCCATTGATTCATGCCTTAAAGAAATGCATGTCTATGCAAAAATGATGAAGGACTTGATGTCCTGTAAGTTCGATTTCCAAGACTTGGCCATAGTGATTCTAACTCAGACATACAGTGTTGTTGTAACAAGACCCATTGCTGAGAAATTGTCAGACCCAGGGAGTTTCACAATTCCCTGCACCATAGGTAACTTTGCTTTTGCCGAGGCACTATGTGATTTAGGGGCAAGCATAAATCTTATGCCCCTAGCTATCTATAAAAGGATTGGGATTGGACGAGCTAGACCCACGTCGATGTTGTTGCAGCTGGCTGACAGAACTGTAAAGAGGCC
The DNA here is from genome assembly GCA_005239505.1 of Nicotiana paniculata. Lineage (NCBI taxonomy): Eukaryota > Viridiplantae > Streptophyta > Magnoliopsida > Solanales > Solanaceae > Nicotiana > Nicotiana paniculata. Next base: position 29,450 of record ML301016.1, read on the forward strand.
CTCAAGTATTCTTGATGACGTGTTGGTACAGGTAGGGAAATTTGTGTTCCCTGCAGACTTTGTAATCCTGGACTATAGGGTGGATGAAGAAATTCCCATAATATTGGGAAGGCCATTCTTGGCCATGGGGCGAGCTCTGATTGACTGCGAAACTGGAGAACTCAAGATGAAGTTGAATGACGAAGAGATAACGTTCAACATGCATAAATCTATGAGGCCACCAAGTGAATTCGCCAATTATTCTTTAATTTATGTCGTGGATGTAATCCTGGAAGAGGAGATGATACCTTAAACATTGAGGATCCTCTAGTTGCATGTCTGATGAATTTAGGTGAGGTTAATGGTGAAGAATTGGCAGAATGGGTGCTTGCTCTTGAGGGCAAAGGTTTTTGGAAAAGATCACTTGAATTCGAGCCCCTACACTTAGAGAAAAGGGAAACTCTCCAGCCAAGCCATCCATAGAAGAACCACCAAAGCTGGAGTTGAAGCCACTGCCCGCCCATCTCAGGTATGCATTCTTAGGACCTAACTCCACATTACCGGTTATTATCTCTTCTATTTTGTTAGATGTGCAGGAAAAACAACTTTTGTAGGTACTGACAGAGTACAAGACTACCATTGAGTGGACCATGGCAGATATTAAGGGGATCAGCCCGACATTTTGTATGCATATAATTATGCTGGAACATGGGCACAAACCTTCTAGAGAACACCAAAGAAGGCTAAATCCAAATATGAAGGAAGTGGTGAAGAAAGAAGTCATTAAGTGGTTAGATGCGGGAATCATCTTCCCCATCTCTGACAGCAACTGGGTTAGCCTAGTGCAATGTGTTCCTAAGAAGGGTGGAATAACGGTGGTGAAAAATGATAAAAATGAACTGATCTCTACACGAACCGTCACAGGCTGGAGAATTTGCATGGATTACAGGAAGCTCAACTTAGCCACTCGGAAAGACCACGTCCCACTTCCCTTCATTGATCAGATGCTTGACAGACTGGCAGGGAGGTCCCACTTCTGTTTTCTGGATGGATACTCAGGATAAAATCAGATCTCCATCGCACCAGAGGACAGAGAGAAGACCTCATTCACATGCCCTTATGGGATCTTTGCTTTCCGGAGAATGCCCTTTGGCCTATGCAATGCACCCGCTACATTCCAAAGGTGCATGATGGCTATATTCACAGACATGGTAGAAGACATAATGAAGGTGTTCATGGATGATTTCTCAGTAGTGGGAAACACATTCGATGAGTGCCTTAAAAATCTGACCAGAGTTTTGAAAAGGTGCATTGAGACTAACCTTGTACTTAATTGGGAAAAGTGTCATTTCATGGTACAAGAAGGTATAGTCTAGGGACACCTAGTATCAAGCAAGGGAATTGATTTGGATCGTGCGAAAATTGATGTGGTAGCAAAGTTTCCACCTCCCACATCAGTCAAAGAAAACAGGAGCTTCCTCGGGCACGTCAGTTTTTACCAGAGATTCATAAAGGACTTCTCAAAAATTCCTAACCCTCTGTGTAAATTGTTAGAAAAGGATCACCCCTTTGTGTTTTTCTGATGATTGCAGGGTAGAATTCGAGGAATTGAAGAAGAGGCTAGTCACAACACCCTTCATTGTTGCCCCCAACTGGGAGGACCCATTAGAGCTAATATGTGATGCAAGTGACTACGCATTGGGAGTAGAGTTAGGACAGCGGAAGAATAAAATAATGCACCTAATTTACTATGCAAGTAGAACGTTGAGTGGAGCGCAACTGAACTACACTGTAACAGAGAAAGAGATGTTGGCTGTGGTATTTGCATTTGACAAGTTCAAATCGTACCTGATTGGCTCAAAGGTAATTGTATATTGATCATGATGCTCCCAGGTCTGATCGAAAACAAAGAGTCAAAATTATGCCTGATTTGTTGGGTGCTGATGCTGCAAGAGTTCGACTTGAAAATCCATGACCGTAAGGGCACGAAAAATCAGGTCGCTGATCACTTATCGCGACTAGAAGGAGCTTAAAAGTCAATTGAGGTAGAGGATATTTTGGAAACCTTTCCAGACGAGCAGCTACTCGCCACAAGCCTTGAGGAAGTGCCATGGTATGCAGACATTGCAAACTACCTGGCAAGCGGTATAGCTCCCTATGACTTTTTCTCTATCCAAAAGAAGAAATTTTACTGTGACTGCCGCATGGATTACTAGGATGAACCTTATCTGTTTCGGATTTGTGTTGACAATATGATCCGGAGGTATGTCCCCGAGATAGATCAATCTTCTATTTTGCAGGCATGTCACGCATCGGCATATGGCGGACATTTTGGAGGAGTAAGGACGGACGCGAAAGTTCTAGAAGTCGGGTTATACTGGCCAACTATGTTTAGGGATGCACATCTATGGGTCAAGGGCTGTGATGAATGCCAGCGAACCGGGAACATTTCCCGTCGCCATGAGATGCCCATGAACCCAATTCAGGAGGTTGAATGTTCGATGTTTGGGGAATAGACTTCATGTGTCCCTTCGTCAGTTCATATGGCAATAAGTAGATACTTGTTGCTGTAGATTATGTGTCCAAATGGGTGAAAGCTGTAGCACTCCCCACCAACGATGCAAGGGTGGTGATTGGGTTTTTGAAGAAGAATATATTCACCTGTTTCGGGACCCCAAGAGCCATAATCAATGACGGAGGCACTCATTTCTGCAATCGAGCATTTGAGAAATTGCTGGCGAAATATGATGTACGCCACAAAGTGGCAACTCCATACCATCCTCAGACTAGTGGGAAGGTCGAAGGATCGAATAGAGAGATATAGAGTGTGTTAACCAAATGGTGAATGCCACAAGAACAGATTGGGCAAAAAAATTGGATGACGCACTCTGGGCCTATAGAACTGCTATCAAAACACCCATTGGCATGTCACCATACAAGTTGGTGTTAGGAAGGGCCTGTCACTTGCCAGTGGAGTTAGAACATAGAGCGTGGTGGGTGCTAAGACAACTGAATTTAGACATAGAAGCTGGGGGTACGAATAGAGTCACGGAATTGCACAAACTGGATGAGTACCGTTACCTTGCTTTTGAAAGCACAAAGCTATACAAAGAAAGAATGAAGAGGTTGCACGACAAGAATATTGTTGAACAAAATTTCAAACCCGGAGATATGGTGTTGCTGTATAATTCAATATTAAGGCTAATGGGTAAACTCAAGTCACGATGGTCTGGGCCATTTCGTGTGGTTGAAGTGCTTCCTTCGGGTGCTACAGAGATTGCCTCAGAAAATGACTCTCACACATTTAAAGTCAATGGGCATAGGTTGAAACCATATGTGGACATGGATGAAGTCAAGGATGTGTTAGTGATTCATTTGAATGAGCCCCAGAGGTCGAGCGAGCCTTAAATATGATCATCTATGTCGTGTCGCGACGTTAAATCAAGCACTTCTTGAGAGGCAACCCATGTTTTCTTTTGTTTTTCCCTTTTGAATTGTTGTTGTACTTAATGTGTATGATAGTAACCCAGTTATTAGTGTACAGGGGACGATTGGTGCATATGTGGAGAAGTCGGGGGCAAGAACCAACTCTAGAAAGGTAAGAAAAAACATGATAAAAACAAATAAAGCCCGGAAGTAAGTCACCACGATCGCCGTTGGACCGCGGTGGAACACACTTGTTCTGCCTTGGGTTCACCGTGACTGCAGTCGGGACGCGGACCGACCGCGGTGGAATGCACTTGTTCTGTCGCGGTCCACCGCGACCGCAGTTTGAGCGCGGAGCGACCGCAGTGCATTACTCCCTTTCTGCCAACACCAGGTAAGTAACGACTTTTTTTATTTTATATTTTTTTTCTTTTTTCCAATCTAATTAAACCTTAACCTATCCCTTCTTCCCCCCTCCCCCCAGTTCCAACAACCCCTTTCTCTTTCTATATCTCCTCACCGCCTCCCCTTCTTCTCCCTCTCTCTCTCTCACAAAATCTCCCCCAACACACAACTTCATCTCCACCATTCTCTTCCTCCCCCAAACTCCTTATTCCTTTCTCATCCTCCAAGCATACCCGTTTTCATCATCTTCAAGTAAGTCTCTAACCTAATTCTCTCTTCTATCTTAGTTTTCTTTTTGTTTTCTTCTTTGTGTACTTTAATGGTAGAATTGTAACATGTTTTAGGTTAGAATTTTTTTCTTTTTAGATTGATTTGGTGTGAAACATGGTACAAAGAACATATTTTTGTTGGGGTAAAGTTTATCGTGGTGGCGTGGTGTAGGTGTAGTCATTGTAGTTTATTTGGGGGAGGGTTTGTACTTATATGGGCTAAGTTTATGAAATCGTTGTTCAATGCACACCAGGTGCTTGTGAAATTGCCCCATTGAGATATACTTGTTAATGTGGCCGTAGTGGTGGTGAAGTCTGAGTAACCACCCTGAGGTCACACATCTCAAACCCCCACTAATAGTAACCCTTAATTTTTCAGGTGAAACGCACCAATCAAGGAAAAGACGTGCCACAGATGCATCATCCAGTGAGTCAGGTGGGTCATTCCGAGCTCGAGCTTAGGCAAGTTCGAGCCAGTTTGACAACAACCGTTTTGTGTCCAAAGCGGCTCAAGATAGATATAATGCAAAATCAGCTAGGAAGATGGTGCCTGAAGTGCACATTGAGCGAGTTGCGTTAAGAGTTGAATTCCCACAGGTGTAAGACGAGTTAAGGCGACGTCAGCTGGACGTCTTCTTGGATGAGCCGGAAGAGGCCGATGTTATGATGGTCCGAGAATTCTATGCTAACTGCCCGGACCATGTCGATAGATTATTCATAGTAAGACACACCCCGGTGAATGTGTCTCTTGAGTCCATCCGCGGAGTGTACAGGTTGCCGGTTTTCACCGGAGATACAGACTACTACCAAGATTATCAGAGGCCACCGATCACGTGGAACCTAATTGTTCAAACCATCTCTGTCGCTGGTAGGGAGCCAATATGGATCAAGCCAAGAATGAACTTGAACTCCCAATCTCTCAATTAGGAAGCTAAGTGTTGGCTAAAAATCATCAACAACCGTCTGCTACCATCCAGCAATACGACAAACGTTAATGCACCAAGAGCAGTGGCGATTTGGTGTTTTGTCAACCACCATGATTTTGACGTGGTCCAGCTATTTAAAGATGAAATGTTCATTCGGTCCACAGAGGAAAGCAAAGGGTTCTACTTCCTTTCCATGGTCACCCGGCTGAGTCGTGCATCACGAGTTCCGGAAAAACCGCATCTACGATGGGAAATTGCAATTAAAATCCCCATTCAGGGCTAGTAAAATCACAGTTGGGAAGGACCAGCCTGTGGCGGCTGATGAGGACGATGATGATACTGAGGGAGCTATGCATGTTGACGCCCCACCGGTGAAGATTGCTGATGAAGCGGGCCCATCACAGGCCCACCAGAGTACCCGGATGACAGCATTTGTTACGACCTGTCACGACCCATTTCTGGAGTCGTGATGGCGCCTGTCGTGGAAACATGCAAGCCACCCATTTTATCTAACTAATTACAAATTCCCATAAAATGTCTTTTTTTAACAAATTCTGAAATCAATAATAATAATAATAAATCCAGTATTTTGGGAAAACCAGTTTATAAAATTCAAAAGACCAAATCCTACTAATCCCGGATCCAGTGTCACACAGCCATGAGTTGCTAATACTTAATACAATCAAAAGAAAGGTCTAACAGAGTCTGAAAATAAATAGGACAGGTAGAAAGGAAAGAGAAGACGAGATCACGGTCGCCAGCTGCTACCTCGTCAACCCTGATGAAACTGTTGTGCTCCCTGACCTGAGCTGAATTCCTCTGTACCTGGATCTGCACACAAGGTGCAGGGGGTAACGTGAGCACACCAACTCAATAGTAACGAAACCAAACTACGGGCTGAGAGGTAGTGATAGACTAGACCTCCGATAATTCAAACTCGGAATACTAGCATGAATGCATATAGACCCACGAATGATGTGTACTCATTAATCATTCTCTCATCAGATGGTCCACTCAGTACTAGAATACGTCCTTCATGCCCAGGGAAGTCCATCCCAGATATCACATGATCACAAGTGACACAGTCACTAAGTACTGAGGAAAAAGGCCAAACCAATCCCCACGGAGAAATCCATCCGCGGAAAATAATAACCACGGAGAAATCCATCTGGAACATAATGACCACAGAGAAATCCATCTTCGGAATATTTGTGCGCTCACTAGGGGTGTATAGACTCCGGAGGGGCTCCTTCCAGCCCAAGCGCTATATCAATCCAACGAAGGCATGATTTCAGGATCGCTGCGGTGTGCAGTCCGACCTCATACATGTCTCAAAACTAGGCTCTAGGCCTTACTCAGTCAGTACCTTCTAGTCTCACTTAAAATGCTCTAACATATGCAATGCAGCCCAAACCAATGATAATATAGAATAAACTAGCAGATTACGAGACTGAGGCATGAAACATATACTATAACTGGACTGAGTACATGAAAACAAAAATCACAGATAGAGACAACAATAATCGACCATTCCGGTCTAAACACATCGACGTGAAGCCTTAACAGTTATACTTAGCATGATTTCTATTTCGTTCAAGGTAATTACCACCTTCACAGTACAATATCAATCTGGGATAACCAATAGACAGTGACATGGGATGAGCCAGGCTACAAATATTTGGTAAATGCCCGCATGCCCGTCACTTGGCAAGTGCGTCACCTTAATTAATAGCAGTTATCAAATAGTTTGGGGTTTTGAACCCTCAGTTCCAAGTTTGGAAGCGTTACTTACCTCAAACCCGGCTAATACACTACTCCGCAATTCCTTTGCCTCTAAATTCGGCCTCCGAGTGCTCCAAATCTACCAAGTTCAGATTTCTATCATCAATATATGCTTAAGGAACAATTTCCAATTGAAAATATCAAAATTCACCCAAAAATCTGAAACCGGTCAAAACTCGACCCCCCGGCCCGCATCCCGAAACTCAAAAAGTTTTACAAAAAAGTGTTCTTCATCCTCCCACGATCCGTTCATATAAAGAACACCAAAATCGGAGTCCGTTTGACCCCTCAAATCGACCCCTAAAAGTCTCTTATTCTCAAGCCCCAAAATCCTATTTTTCTACTGTTTTACCACGAAGTTACACTGGTTTTATGTTCTATAATCATCCATGATCGAGTTTTAATAATCAAAATACTTACCTCTATGAACAACAAGGATTTTCGCTCTTCAAAATTCGTCCCCAAAGCTTTTTCCCGTACAAGAATGGTGTAAAACAAGGGTTAAGTCGCAGAAGGGTTTAATTAATTATGCCCAGTTATTCCTTCACCGCGATCGCGGACTCCCTGTCGCGATCGCGTAGCAGCACTCTCCAACCCCACACGATCGCACCTCTCCTCACGCGATCGCGAATACCAATCGACCTCGCCGCCACGCGTCTGCCTTATCCCTACGCGATCACACTGCTCAACCTGCTCAACCTCTGCGATTGCGAACACACCTATGCGATAGCAGAGAGTAAGATTTTTCCCCTCACAATTTTCACTATGCGATCGAATGTATCCCTACGATCGCGTACATGGACACCAACAACAGAACACCTGATTTTTCAGTAGGTTCCTAAGGCCAAAAATGTCGGTTAACCACCCGATATCAATCTCGAGCCCCTCGGGACCCCAACCAAAGTTACCAACACATCCCATAACATCATTCAAACTTAGTTGCACTCTCACAACACCAAAATTAACATCAAAACACCAAATTTACATTGGATTCAAGCCTAAGAACTTTGAAATTTCTAAAATCCTCCAACAATGCCGAAACTACCCAAAACAACTCCGATTAACCTAAAATTTTGCAGACACATCCAAAATGGCATTAGGAACCTGTTCCAACTGCCAGAATTTCATTCCGACCCGGATAGCCTATTTTCTACTGCTGTTCGAAAATCACCAAAAAATAACTTTCGCCAATTCAAGCCTAATTCTACACCGGACATCACAAAAATATTCTGAACACACTCCTAAGTCCCAAATCACCTAAAGAAGCTATCCGAGCCATAAAATCCACATTTCGAGGTCGTGTCCCAATAAGCCAACTCTTAGTTGACTTTTCTCATTTTAAGGCTATTTTTAAGGACTAAGTGACTGAATTCTCATATAACCGTTCCGATTTCAAGCCTATCAACTCTAACACATCAATAATAGAATAACCAATCTATAACAAGTCAATAACAGAAATTATAATGCAGGTTTTTACGTAACGACAAGCTTGGTCGTTACATTCTCCCCCTCTTAAATAAACATTCGTCCTCGAACGGGTCTAGAAACATACCTGGAGTCTCAAACAAGTGGGGATATTTGCTCTGCATCTCCCGCTCGGCCTCCCAAGTAGCCTCCTCCACTGGCTGACCTCTCCAATGGAAATTCACTAAAGCTATCTCCTTTGACCTCAACCTTCTGACCTCACGAGCCAAAATAGCCACTGGCTCTACCTCATAAGATATATCATCCTCAAGCTGGACTGTGCTGAAGTCTAACACATGAGACGGGTCACCAACATGTTTTCTGAGCATCGACACATGAAATACCGGATGAACACTCGATAGACTGAGTGGCAAGGCAAGTATATAAGCCACCTCTCCAACTTTCTGAAGCACTTCGAAAGGACTGATAAACCGTAGACTTAGCTTTCCTCTATTTCTGAACCTCATAACACCCTTCATGGGTGATACCTTCAGCTTTACCTTATCCCCTTCCATAAAAGAACATCCCGAACCTTCCGGTCCGTATAACTCTTCTGTCTAGACTGTGCCGTGCGAAGTCGCTCCTGAATCAACTTCATCTTCTCCAACGCATCCTGAATCAAATATGTGCCCAATAACTTAGCCTCGCCAGGCTCGAACCAACCAACCGGAGATCTCCACCTCCTACCATATAAAGCCTCATACAGGGCCATCTGAATACTGGACTGATAGCGGTTGTTATATGCAAACTCCGCTAGTGGCAGGAGCTGATCCCATGAACCACCAAAATCAATCACACAAGCCCGTAACATGTCCTCCAGAATCTGAATAGTCCTTTCCGACTGCCCGTCGTTCTGAGGATGAAATGCAGTGTTCAACTCAACCTCAATACCCATACCTCTCTATACGTCCCTCCAAAATTGAGATGTGAACTGAGTACCCCTGTCAGAAATAATAGAAACCGGAACTCCATGCAATCGGACAATCTCCTTAATGTAAATACCAGCTAACCGCTCTGAAGTATAAGAAATGCTGACATGAATGAAGTGCACGGACTTGGTCAATCTAACCACAATGACCCAAATAGCATCAAAAATCTTCGAAGTTTGTGGAAGCCCAACTACAAAGTCCATGGTGATCAACTCCCACTTCCACTCCGGAATATCTAACCTCTGAAGTAATCCACCTGGTCTCTGGTGCTCATACTTGACCTGATGGCAATTGAGACACCGTGATACATGCTCAACAATATCTCTCTTCATCCGCCTCCACCAATACTGCTGCCTCAGATCCTGGTACATCTTCGCGGCACCCGGATGAATAGAATACCGCGAACTGTGAGCCTATGCTAATATTAACTCCCGAATACCATCCATATTGGGCATGCAAATACGGCCCTGCATCCTCATAACCCCGTCATCATCGATAGTCACATCCCGGCATCACCCCGATGAACTCTATCCTGAAGAACTAACAATTGGCGGTCATAATACTGTCGTGCCTTAATCTGATTAAATAAAGAAGACCGGGAAGCCATGCTAGCTACCACTCATGGAGTGTATGACAAATCCAATCTCACCAACTATCCCGCTAAAGCCTGAACATCAAGTGCTAACGGTCTCTCTGCTACTGAAAGGTAAGCTAGGCTCCCCAAACTCTCCGCTTTGCGACTCAAGGCATCGACCACTACATTGGCCTTTCCCGGGTGATACACAATAGTTAAGTCATAGCCTTTAAGAAGCTCTAACCATCTCCTATGATGCAAATTCAAGTCCTTCTGCCTTAGCAAATACTCCAAACTATGATGATCAGTGAAAATCTCACACTGTACCCCATACAAGTAATGCCTCCAAATATTTAAGGCATGAACGATGGCAGCTAACTCAAGATCGTGCACTGGATAATTCTTCTCGTGCACCTTCAATTGTTTGGACGCGTAGGCAATCACCCTATCATCCTGCATCAACACCGCTCCCAATCCAACTCTAGAAGCATCACAATAGACTATGTAAGAACCCGAACCTGTAGGCAATACCAATATTGAAGTTGTAGTCAATGTTGACTTGAGGTTCTGAAAGCTCTCCTTGCACTCATTGGACCATCTGAATGGAGCACCCTTCTGGGTCAATCTGGTCAAAGGTAAAGCAATAGAAGAAAATCCCTCCACAAAGCGATGGTAATAACCCGCCAAACCCAAGAAATTCCTAATCTCCGTAGCTGAGGACGGTCTGGGCCAACTCTGTACCGCCTCTATCTTCTTCGGGTCCACCTGAATACCCTCACTAGACACTATGTGATCCAAGAAAGCTACCGAACTAAGCCAAAACTCATATTTGAAGAACTTTGCATAAATCTTCTCCTCCCCCAATCCCTGCAACACGACCCTCAAATGTTGAGCGTGCTCCTCCTGGCTACGAGAGTACACTAGGATGTCATCAATGAACACAATAACGAACGAATCAAGGTAAGGCTGAAACACGTTGTTCATCAAATGCATGAACGCGGTTGGGGCATTGGTCAGCTCAAAAGACATAACCAGAAACTCATAGTGGCCATATCTGGTCCTAAAAGTAGTCTTAGGAATATCAGAATCCCGAATCTTCAGCTGATGATACCCAGACCTCAAGTCGATCTTGGAGAACACCCTAGCTCCCTGAAGCTGATTCAACAAGTCATCAATACGGGGAAAAGGATACCGGTTCTTCACTGTAACCTTGTTCAGCTGCCTATAGTCAATGCACATACGCATGGATCCCTCTTTCTTCTTTACGAACAACATCGGTGCACCCCAAGGCAACACACTAGGCTGAATAAACCCCTTATCTAGGAGTTCCTGAAGTTGTTCCTTCAATTTCTTCAACTCTGCTGGGGCCATGCGGTAAGGAGGAATGGAGATAGGCTGGGTCTCAGGAAATAGGTCGATACGAAAATCAATGTCCCTGTCAGGTGGCATGCCTACCAGGTCTGCTGGGAAAATGTTCGGGAACTCACGAACCACGGAAACCGAATCAATGGAAGGAGTCTCACTACTAACATCCCTCACAAAGGCCAGATAAGACTCACACCCCTTCCCACCATACGATGATCCTTCAGAAAGGAAATCATCCAGCTAGGCACGTACTCCACCAAACCTCTCCACTCAATCCTCGGCAATCCGGGTATCGCTAAGGTCACGATCTTGGCGTGACAGTCGAGAACCGCATGGTATGGAGATAGCCAATCCATGCCTAAAATCACATCGAGGTCAACCATGCTAAGTAATAATAGATCTACTCGGGTCTCCCGACCCCCAATAAATATGATACAAGACTGGTACACCCAGTCTACTACAACAATATCCCCCACCGGAGTCGACACATGAACAGCTGAAAACAAGGACTCACGGGGTGTATCCAAGAAATGTGCAAAGTATGAAGAAACATATGAATACGTAGAACCAGGATAAAATAATACTTCAGCATCCCGGTGATAGACTAAGATAATACATGTAATCACTGAATCTGAAGCTATGGCATCTGGTTTGCCCGGAAGTGCGTAGAAACGAGCCTGTCCTCCACCTGACCGACCTCCCCCTCTAGGGCGGCCTCTGCCTGACTGACCTCCATCTCTGGCTGCTTGAGCGGGTGGTGTAGAAACTGGTGCTAAAGCTGGGGGCTGGTTCTTGTGCTGAAATGAACTACTAGAAAGAGGACAATACCTCTTGATATGACCCGGATACCCACACTCGAAACAACCTCTACCAACAATTGGCGATGGGGACTAAAGGTAAACCCTGAGACCTGGGTAGCTGCTAGAAGAACCATGTGTTGAGGAACCCTAAACTGATGGTGGCCGAGATGAGCTCTGGGCTGGAAGTGCATTGAATGAGGAACGGTCCGGATGAGAGCTACAGGGACCGTGTCCTGAAGAAGCACCATTGTAAGTTGGACGGGCTGGCGGAGGAGGCCTGAATGGTTTGCCTCTGCTATGCCGAGACTGACCTCCCGAGTGATCACCACTATAATTACCAGAACCTCGAGGCCTCTTTGCCTCTCTCTCAACACGCTCCTGCCGGTGCACTGACTCAATCTCCCTGGCTACATCAACTACCTCCTCAAAAGAAGCACCGGATACCCTCTCCCTGGTCAGAAAAACCCGTAGTTGGTAAGCAAGACCATCAACAAATCTCCGAATCCTATCCCTGTCTGTGGGAACTAGCCAGATGGCATGATGGGCTAACTCAGAGAACCTCATCTCATACTGCATCACGGTCATGTCTCCCTGACGCAACTACTCGAACTCTCTGCGCAGCTCCTCTCTACGAGACTGTGGTATATACTTTTCCAGAAAGAGAAATGGAGAACTGGTTCCATGTAAGGGGCACTGCATCAGGGGGTCTGCACCTCTCATAGGCCTCCCACTAAGCAAGCGCAACTCCCAAGAACTGGAATGCAGTGAATGGAACCCCGATGGCCTCTAATATCCCTGCAGTACTTAGTATCCTTTGACACTTGTCCAAGAAAGCATGGGCATCCTCGCCCTCTGTACCCCTAAAAGTCAGAGGCTGGAGTCTGCAGAACCTCTCCAACCTACGTTTCTCATCATCAACTAAAGTTGGGACCACATAATCCTGTATCGGAGTAATCTGCTGCACTAGGGCTGCCCCAGGTCTCTGAAGTCCCTGGGTGATCTGCTAAGGTGTCCGGGCAGCTGGAGTCTGGATGCCTCCCCCGGCCTGAGAAGTAGTAGCAGTAGTGTACATAGCGACGGCCTGTGCCAAGCTGGTGCACACCGTCAAAATCTGGGCTAAGGTCTCTTGAAGACCCGGAATCACAATGGCAACTGCTGGTGCCTGAGTCTTCCCCGCTGGAATCTCAGTTGCGGGGACCTGCTCCTGAGTAACGGGAGGGTCCACAGGTGCTGCCCCGGCTGTTGTGCGGGTTGCACCTCTCCCTCTGCCACGGTAGCGACCACGGCCTCGACCTCGGGCTGGTCCTGCTGGGATCTGGTCGCCACTATCATTAGCACGAGTCCTCACCATTTGTGAGAGAATGAAAAAAACAGAAGTTTAGTTTCAGAGTTCAACAGAGTCGCACGACAGAATTCAAAGAATGTGAGATTTTTCCTAAGGTTTTGCAGCCTCTCGAAGATAAGTACAGACGTCTTTGTACCGATTCGCAAGACTCTACTAAACCTGCTCATGACTGGTGAGACCTATTTAACCTATCGCTCTGATACCAACTTGTCACGGCCCATTTCTGGAGTCGTGATGGCGCCTGTCGTGGAACCAGGCAAGCCACCTATTTTATCTAACTAATTACAAATTCCCATAAAATTCCCCTTTTTAACAAATTCTTAAATCAATAATAATAATAATAAATCCAGTATTTTGGGAAAACCAGTTTATAAAATTCAAAAGACCAAATCCTACTAATCTCGGATCCAGTGTCACACAGTCATGAGCTGATAATACTTAATACAATCAAAAGAAAGGTCTAACAAAGTTTGAAAATAAATACGACAGGTAGAAAGGAAAGAGAAGACGAGATCACGGTCGCCAGCTGCTACCTCGTCAACTCTGATGAAATTGTTGTGCTCCCTGACCTGAGCTAAATTCCTCTATACCTGGATCTGCACACAAGGTGCAGGGGTAATGTGAGTACACCAACTCAATAGTAACGAAACCAAACTACGGGCTGAGAGGTAGTGATAGACTAGACCTCCGATAATTCAAACAACAGTATATGAATTGGACATGATAGTAATATATCAAGAAATAAACATGATGTATCAAGATATGTATCTAACTCGGCATACTAGCATGAATGCATATAGAACCACGAATGATGTGTACTCATTAATAACTCTCTCATAAGATGGTCCACTCAGTACTAGAATACGGCCTTCAGGCCCAGGGAAGTCCATCCCGGATATCACATGATCACAAGTGACAAAGTCACTAAGTACTGAGGAAAAAGGCCAATCCAGCCCCCACGGAGAAATCCATCTCCGGAACATAATAACCACGGAGAAATCCATCTCCGAAACATAATGACCACGGAGAAATCTATCATCGGAATATCTGTGCGCTCACTAGGGGTTTACAGACTCCGGAGGGGCTCTTTCCAGCCCAAGCGCTATAACAAGCCAACAAAGGCATGATTTCAGGATCGCTGCGGTGTGCAGTCCGACCTCATACATGTCTCAAAACCAGGCTCCAGGCCTCACTCAGTCAGTACCTTCCAGTCTCACTTAAAATGCTTTAACATATGCAATGCAACCCAAACCAATGATAATATAGAATAAACTAGCAACTTACGAGACTGAGGCATGAAACATATACTATAACGGGACTGAGTATATGAAAAAAATAATCACAGTTAGAGACAACAATAATCGACCATTCTGGTCTAAACACATCGGCGTGAAGCATTAACAGTTATACTTAGCATGATTTTTATTTCGTTCAAGGTAATTACCACCTTCACAGTACAATATCAATCAGGGATAACCAATAGACAGTGCCATGGGATGAGCCAGGCTACAAATATTCGGTAAATGCTCGCATGCCCGTCACTTGGCAAGTGCGTCACCTTAATTAATAGCAGTTATCAAATAGTTTGGGGTTTCAAACCCTTAGTTCCAAGTTTGGAAGCGTTACTTACCTCAAACCCGGCTAATACACTACTCCGCATGCCCTTGCCTCTAAATTAGGCCTCTTAGTACTCCAAATCTACCAAGTTCAGATTTTTATCATCAATATATGCTTAAGGAACAATTTCGAATTGAAAATATTGAAATTCACCCAAAAATCCGAAACCGGTCAAAACCCGACCCCCGGACCTGCATCTCGAAACTCAGAAATTTTTACAGAAAAGTGTTCTTCATCCTCCCACGTTTCCGTTCATATAAAGAACACCAAAATCGGAGTCCGTTTGGCCCCTCAAATCGACCCCTAAAAGTCTCTTATTCTCAAGCCCCAAAATCCCATTTTTCTACTGTTTTACCACGAATTTACACTGGTTTTATTTTCTATAATCTTCCATGGTCGAGTTTTAATAATCAAAATACTTACCTCTATGAAGAACAAGGATTTCCCTCTTCAAAATTCGTCCCCAAAGCTTTTTCCCATACAAGAATGGTGTAAAATAAGGGTTAAGTCGCGGAAGGGTTTAATTAATTATGCCTAGTGATTCCTTCACCGCTATAGCGGACTCCCTATCACGATCTCATAGCATCACTATCCAACCCCACGCGATCGCAGATCTCCTCACGCGATCGCGAAGACCAATCGATCTCGCCCCCACGCGCCTGCCTTATCCCTACGCAATCGCAACACTCCTCACGCGATCGCGAAGACCAATCGATCTCGCCCCCACGCGCCTGCCTTATCCCTACGCAATCGCAACACTCCTCACGCGATCGCGAAGACCAATCGATCTCGCCCCCACGCGCCTGCCTTATCCCTACGCAATCGCAACACTCCTCACGCGATCGCGAAGACCAATCGATCTCGCCCCCACGCGCCTGCCTTATCCCTACGCAATCGCAACACTCCTCACGCGATCGCACTGCTCAACCTCTACGATCGCAGAGAGTAAAATTCTGCCACTCACAATTTGCACTACGCGATCCGGAATGTATCCCTGCGATCGCGTACAAGGACACCAGCAACAGAACACCAGATTTTTCAGTAGGTTCCTAAGGCCAAAAATGCCCGTTAACCACCCGATATAAATCCTGAGCCCCTCGCGACCCCAAACAAAGTTATCAACACATCCCATAACATCATTCAAACTTAGTTGCACTCTCACAACACCAAATTAACATCAAAACACCAAATTTACATTGGATTCAAGCCTAAGAACTTTGAAATTTCTAAAATCCTCCAACAATGCCGAAACTACCTAAAACAACTCCGATTAACCTGAAATTTTGCAGACACATCCAAAATGGCATTACGAACCTGTTCTAGCTACCAGAATTCCATTCCGACCCCGATAGCCTATTTTCTACTGTTGTCCGAAAATCACCAAAAACTAACTTTCGTCAATTCAAGCCTAATTCTACACCGGACATCACAAAAATATTCCGAACACACTCCTATGTCCCAAATCACCTAACGAAGCTATTCGAGCCATAAAATCTACATTTCGAGGTNCAAAAATATTCCGAACACACTCCTATGTCCCAAATCACCTAACGAAGCTATTCGAGCCATAAAATCCGTATTCCGAGGTCATTTCTCAATAAGTCAACTCTTAGTTGACTTTTCTCATTTTAAGGCTATTCTTAAGGACTAAGTGACTGAATTCTCATATAACCATTCCGATTTCAAGCCTATCAACTCTAACACATCAATAATAGAATAAACAATCTATAACAAGTCAATAATAGAAATTATAATGTAGGTTTTTACGTAACGACAGACCGGGTCGTTACACGACCCAAATTCCCAACCTTAAGGATCGTGATGGCGCCTAACACCACACTTGCTAGACAAGCCAATGTTAGAGTTCGATTAGTTATTTTCCTTTGATTATCCATTTAAACATAATAAAATAAATTTAAATTAAACTTAATCTAATGGTTTCCAAAGAATAACTCCAAATATAAAATAATAAGCAAATAAACAGACCGAGCCACGAACTAATTATATAAATAACTCTAAGACTACCCACGGTCTGGTGTCACAATTCATGAACTACTAAAGAATACTACAATCAATGGGCTGAAAGAAATAATATAACTGTTTTAGGAAAATTGTAAAATAGTCTCTACGAACTAAGAGAAGACTCTTGGGAACTGCGAATGCCGACATATATACATCGTGTCTCCGGATAATGAATAGTGGATACTAAAAATCTCTACTGCTGGACGGTACCAGGATCTGCACAAAAGAGTGCAGAGTGTAGTATCAGTACAACCGACCCCATGTACTGAGTAAGTGCTGAGCCTAATCCCGACGAAGTAGTGACGAGGCTAAGGCTGGGCAATTATAACTTAACCTGCGACAATATATGTACAAAAATAAAGTAATAAAACAATTCTATGCAAACAAGAAAATATAACTGCAACAATAAATAAATAAAATAACTCAGTCGCCTATTCCAGGCCTCGGTTATCACCAAAATTTCACAAAACTTTCCAAGTTTCCAAACTTAAATTTAAAATAACAAATGTGCAAGATATGGGAAAACAATAGAGTAAAACAGTAAAGTTTTCAAATCTTTGTAATTAAAATCAGTAAAACATAAATACTCTCCCTCATCACTGTCTTGTTGCGGCGTGCAACTCGATCCCATATGTCCGCCCTTATCACTATCATTTATTTCCCCTGTCTACCCTTATCACTATCATTTATTTCCCCTGTCCTCCCTTATCACTATCATTTATTCCGCTCTTATCACTATCATTTATTTCCCTTGTCCACCCTTATCACTATTATTTATTCCCCATGTCTGCCCTTATCACTATCATTTATTTCTCCTGACCGCCCTTATCACTATCATATTGTCCACCCTTATCACTATCAATTGATTTATTTATCAAAAACTTTCACAATTCAGGCCAAGCCTTTCACAATACGTTTATCTCAATAATTGTAAACAGAACACAGTATAGCTCAAGTTGTATCCAATATTATTTCATAATGAAACCAACCAGAATATATATAAATATCGTAACACTGTCATCCACCTCAACCTTTATGTACCATAACAAAATTAAGGGAACAACCAACACTTTTAAAATGCGTGCAACAATACTTGGAAATAATCTAATGAAAACAAATAGTCAAGTAGCATATGCGGAATAATTCAATTACGTACTTGAACATATTTCTAAAAGCTGCCTATAAATGAATATTTTCATCTACTCAGTCATGACCTAAATTTAATGAGCTCCAAATAGTTTATCTTATCCTACCGCTTTACATTTTTAAAGTCTGGGGTCCTACTCTACAATATTATCAATACTTTTTTTTGTTTGTTTATTGGTCTAAGGTTTAAGACTTCACTAAATCTTCAAAAAACACACATAAAAACGATAAGCCAAATGCATTCTTGATCTATATAACATCAAGACAAAAGTGCATGTGACTCTTATTCAGGTCTTAGATTTATTACAGCAAAGATCATCACTTGACCATATAAACCTCAACAATCATAAAACAGTCAAGCCGGGAAGCAAATGAATGGAAAACGGAAAAAGGATCATGGTAAACAATAATTTGGTAGTGCATAGGTACTCGTCACTTCACCTATACACTACACACAAGAAATTTCACATAACAATGAGGTTGGAGATTCCTATTCCCTCAAGTCAAGGTTAAACCAAGCACTTACCTCAACTTCGCAGGCCACTCAATGTTCAATTATAGCTTTTCCTCTTGAATTCACTTCCAATACACTCGAATCTAACCATAATTAACTTAATATCATTAACTAATGCTAAAGGAACTAACTTTACTGAAAATTATAAGTTTTCCTAAATTTTCTCAAAAAAAGTTAAAACCCGACCCCGGGCCTACTTGGTCCAAACTCGGAGTTCAGACCAAATTACGTTTAACCATTCTCCCACGAGCCCGAATATACAATTAGATTCGAAATCCGTCCTCAATTCGAGGTAAAGATTCAATTTTTACAAAATGCTCTAATTCTACCCAAACCCTCAATTTTTACCATGAAAATTCTTAGTTTTTGATTTAAAAGTGATGAAAACATTGGGTAATTGAAATATAACCAAAAAATGATTATATAATACTTAACCCAATCCCTATGGTGAAAATCGCCCAAATACGAGCTCCCCAACTCAAAATATGACCGAATGACAAACTCTAGTTTTATATATTTTTCTACCAGCTACTCTGCCTCGTTTCTCATACCAAACAATCCCGAAACTCAATTTTATGTCTCTAATGGATTCCTTGTGAAATTCTTGACAAATTAGGCTTTTGAATCACTT
The DNA here is from genome assembly GCA_005239505.1 of Nicotiana paniculata. Classification (NCBI taxonomy): domain Eukaryota; kingdom Viridiplantae; phylum Streptophyta; class Magnoliopsida; order Solanales; family Solanaceae; genus Nicotiana; species Nicotiana paniculata. Next base: position 48,644 of record ML301016.1, read on the forward strand.
AATTTGACCTTATAATGAATGAGATATGTAGGTTTTAATATTTGCAGATAGTGCAGATTTTTAAATACGCTGCCAGTGACAATTTCGTAATTAATCTGAAAAATCTGGCAACCTTAGTAAAATGAGTATAAAATCCTCATACGATGTCCAAATTCAACGATTCTTTTTGCTACGGGTCCGTAATTACGATACGGATCTAATAATTTATTCAAAACAGGAATCAGAGCTCATTTTTTCAATATAATATCATTCATGCTTGAAGAAACGATGTCGAAGCATAAGAAAGAACGAGTGCAACACAACCCAAACATATTCGAAACTCACCCGAGCCCTCGGGGATCTAAACCAAACATGCACGCAAGTCTAAAAACATCATACGGACTTGATAGTGCGATCAAGTCGTGAAAATAACATGTAAAACTATGAATTAAACCTCAAAACTCATCATTTTTCTCAAGAACACTTCAATTTCACTATTTCTTAACCGGACGTCTGAATCACGTCAACTAAAATCCGATTCTCACCAAACTTCACAGTTAGTATTTAAATACTATAACAAATCTGTACCGGGCTTCGGAACCAAAATGTGAGTCTGATACCAATGGTTTCATCTTTTCTTTATTTCATTAATAATTCAGCAAAATATTTTTTTTCAAAAATTGATTTCTAAGGCTTGGGATCTTGGAATTCACTTATGGGCATACGCCCAAGTCCCATATTTTACTGCGGACCTCCCGGGATCGTTGGAACACATATCCGAATCCGTTTACTAGAAATTTTGACTCAAGTCAACTAAAATCAAATTTTAATTCTAAAAATTATTATTTCTTATATTTTCACATAAGCTTTCCGGTTTCACGTCCGGACTGTGCACATAAATCGAGGTAATTAAAAATAGTCTTTTTATGTCTAATAAGCCTAGAACGGAGTCAAAAAATAAAATGACCACTTGGGTCATCACAACCTTGGGGCAAGATATGGCTGGCCTATGCACTTCAGTCAATGACCTGTGTGCTCGAGTTGACACTTTGGCCAACCAAAGTGCTAGGTCCGAGAAAAAGATCATGGGATAGCTCCGAGCGTTAGGTCGAGTGTGTCACCTCGATCTTGGCATCATCTCCGATCAAGACTAAGCACCACAGAAGTCCCGTCACCTTACTTTGCTTTACTTTCTTTGACATGGGGACATGCCATAATTTTAAGTGTGGGGTGGGGGATGGTTCTTGTTGTTGTAAACTTGTATAGTTTGTGTGGTATTTCGATTTGTTTGGTATTCTGATTTTCTGTTAATTAACATCGGCTTGGCCCGAAGACGAACACTTCTCGACGGGTCTCTTGAGGGTCTTAAGTCGAACAAAAAAAAAATTATAACAAAAAAAAAAGATTTTCTTTTGTTAGGTAGTGTATCGGCTCCCCCTTGGTTTTTCTTTAAACCACGATTCTTTTCCAAGGGTTTCCATTTGAACCGGGTGTAGTTAGTTTTTTTATTTTTAGATTAGGAAGTCTTGGGCGAGGGAAGAATAGAAATAGGATCCCTTAACTTCGTAGTACCCTGAATATTGATTGCCTTAGCATGCCACTTAGGTTCGCTAGTCGACTCTAGCAAGAAAGCCTTAAATTGCATGTTCCTGATTTGGCTGAAAATACTTTGAGCAGAGTGTCTGATGATCCGAACTGAATGAGTCATGTGCCATATGTGAGTGAGTCTTTTGTGTATTCTGTGCTAACATTAAATGCCTAGAACTTACCCTGTGTACAAAGCGAAATGGTATCTTTAATTGGTGTAGAAAATGATATAGGCGTTTCTTTGTTGAACCTATTTATATACGTTTCTACCCATCTGATTATATATACCATAGTTAACCTCTTTGAGCATGTAATCTTATTTTCTTTGGAAACCACATTACAAGCTTGACCCAATGTTTGAATTAACTATCTTTTGAACCCTATCACCTCACAGAAGCACTTGAGTTGTAACGCACATGGAAAAGTTAAAGTGTGGGGTGGTGGGTTGGGCTTTTGAGTGGAACTAAGAGAATATAAATAAAGGTGCACGGTGTGATAACGAATACTAGAAGCCATCGGGAATGAAAAAAAAGAGTTTGAATGAAGTCTCAAATGGTGGTGGCTTTTGAAAAAGTGTGCTTAAAGAAGTAAGGGGTATAACACAATGATGAAAAGGTGAAATAACGGTTTGACAAAAGTATGGGCTTAAATGTGAAGGAAAAAAATGTATTAAAGTGCTTAGGGAGGTGTAGCCGTTCTTATATCCATATATATATCCCACCTGTCCCGCAGCCTACATTACAACCAAATAAAGTCCTACTTGATTCTAAACTAAAGAAGCTCGATTAGTTGAGTATTACAATAAGGGAAAGCCTATGGTGCGTTTTATGTGGCATGAGAATTTATTTCTGAGGATGAGCGAAATCTTACTTGTTTGAATTACTCAGTGTGTGAATTGTCATAAATATGATTTAAGTCTCTTTGTGGTGAGTAGGCACTTGACTCGTGAAAGGAAGGTAAGTTGGGACATCTGACTAAGAGTAAGAAAGTTGGTTAGGGAAATTACGCGACTAGAGAGAGTCCACTCTTGAGGTTTGGATGTTATGTTGAGGTAGTCTACCAGTTTGAATTGTTCTTGGTGCGAGGAGCGGGGAAGTTACCCTATGATGATTAGGCCTATAGAGTATGGTTTTATTGCTAGAGGACTAGCAACGGTTTAAGTGTGGGGTGTTGATAGTAGCCTATATTATGCGATGTAGATGCTATTTATGCTCTAAGTTCACCATGCTTTATCGATGTTTTAAGTGCTAAATGATAACAAAATGATCTAATTAAGGTTTTTGTGCTTTGCAGGAGTTACTTCAGAGTTGGAAGATAATATGGAGTGTTTTGGAGTCAAATATGTAGATACAAGGCCAAACGACAAAAAGTCCAGATTAAAACGAGCAAGAAAAAGGATAGAAAGACTGGGCAACAGTCCACCACGACCGCGGTTAGACCGTGGCTAGAACGCGGTGGACAAAGGAGAAAAACAGAATCAGCCTAATCCACCACGGTCGCGTCGCGGTTGGCTCGCGGCCGCGGGCGACCTGGAGATAGACAGAAAAATTGAGGGACTTAAGTGCAAAACGTGGGAAACTTATCCTAACCCTATATAAACTCAACAAACTCGCCCAAGTCAAGGTTAAGCTTGTTTTAGACTTATTTTGGAGGCAAGAACAAGTGGGAGAAAGATCAAGAGACCATTAGAGTTTTCATTATTCTTCTTTTATCATTATTTTGAGAATCATGAATTATTTTATTGCCTTGTCTTGTTTTATTATGAGTAGCTAAGCATTTAGTCTAAGGTTTTGATGGAACCTGTTGAAGGATGAAATATGTTAATATAGATTTGTCAAGTTTAATCTCTATTTGTTCAACTACATTCTTGTTGTAGTTAATTGAAAGGATCCTCAATTAGATGTGCTTATTAGTATGTATTACTCGGGAGAGAGTGCATATTTAGGTAGTTGTTGAACATCATCACTCCCCAAGTATGTGAGGAGTCAATAACCTAGGGTTTAAAGGTGGGATTAGGGATAACGAAACCTTGGGTGCGATCTAAGTGAGCTTTAATAAAAGTCAGATAGTGTAACTCGGGAGAGTATGTCTAGTAAATTGTCGTAATTACTCGGGAGAGATTTACGGTAGGAAGAGTGCTCATGATCGATAGAGACGATTAGGCGAATTTGTATGAAACATAGCAGGAGGGAATTCCGTCAATAGAGGAAATCATAATCTTAGATCCTTCTCATTATTATTTACTACCCATTCTTAGTTTTCTCTTAGTTAATCTAGGTTCATAAAGTAATAATTAGTAGAAAAACAACCCGTTGTTATTCAAAATATCTTGGAAGTTGAGTACATGGAATTGAGTGTTTTTTGATAACTGTGATTGGTAGGTTAATTCCCTGTGGGATTTGACTCTGAGGTTAATACCCGGAATATATTGACAACGATCACTTAGTCCTTTTTATAAGGAATAGTTGGGCGTGATAAAGGTATCTTGGAGAAATATTCTTCCTTGAGTAAGCCTTGACCAACTCATAGGCTAGTAGAACATTATCTGCTACTTTCCTGCTAGGAATGAAGCCAACTTGGGTATCTGACACAACTGAAGCAATAAATTTTTGCAGTCTGTTTGCAAGAACTTTGACAATTAATTTGTACAGAACAGTGCATCAAAGCTATAGGTCTATACTCCCTGATACATGTAGGATAAGGAACCTTAGTAATCGGGGTGATAGCTGTGTAATTGATCGCTATAAAAATCTTGCTTGAATGGAAGAATTCCTTCACTGTATGACACACTTCTAGCCTAATAAGTGTCCAAGTTCTTTTGAAAAATAATGCATTGTATCCATCAACACCTGGTGTTTTATCATCTTTAATTGCACACAATGCTTTAAATATTTCTTGATCAGTGACCTCAGCACAAAGGCTCACCTGCTGCGAGCGTGTGAGGACAGATCCCAGTTTCATTATCTATTTGTTGACTGTAGGTAAGTGATCTAATCTTGATCTCATAAGGAATTTAAATAAGGCAATTATTTCTTGTTGGATTCGCTTCTATTCGACGAATCTATCTCCAAAGGTACTCGTAAGTTCTACAATATTTTTTTATGACTTATCTCATTCATGACGCCTGAAAAGTATTTGGTGTTAGAATCACCAAGCTTTAACCACTTAGCTCTGGATTTCTACTGAAGGATGCTTTCCTCTATTATTGACTATCTTTCCAGCTCTTCAAGTAATCTTTTCTCCTCTAATGCACCTGCATTAGTGTCGCCTCTATTCAGCTGCTCTTGAGTATCCAGAAGCATGTATCTGAGATGTTCTATCTTAGTTGTTACTCCTCTGAACTCCTTGTTATTAAGTTGCTTCAATTCAAACCTAAGAGCCTTCAGCTTGTACCAGCTATCTTTCATGGTGTCTGAATGCAGTTGTGTATCCATCGCTTGGTCCATCTTTATTCCATTTCATATATGTATGAGGATCCGCATAGACCTCGATTTATGTGTTATTTATCCATTCCTACCTTTTTATGCCAATGTTGGTGATTAGAGATAACTCTCTTCAATTATTCCTGGAATAAAAGGGAGTAGGTCTTACTTCATATTTGTTGATTCATTTCTGGTTTACACGACTTCAGGCAAACAAAGCAGCTATAAAAACTATGCTTATCAATCGAGTAGGTGATTTTGGATTAGCTCCTGATATTTTGTGTTGTTTTACTCTATTTCAAACAGTAGACTTTTCAACTATTTTTGCTCGTGCTAGTGCCCCTGGAAATTCTTGGATTTCTTGATCAGACCAAACATTAAAGAACTTAAATAGGATCTTACCACTGGGTTCGGCTCTCCTTAGAGTGATCATCATGGGAGCATGATTTGAGATAAAAGGTATTTTGTAGTCCACCTCCATATATCCAAAAGTATTCATCCGTTCTTCATTTCCAATAGCTCTATCAATCCTGCTGAAAACTCTATGTGCACCTTGTTGTTTATTAGATCATATATAATATTTCCCCTTCCAAGGTAATTCACGTAAGCTCAAACATTGCATATAATCTGTGAGGTCTTGAATCTCATTACTAGTTATTGGGTTCCCATGCAATCTATTATATTTAACACTAAGTTAAAATCTCCCCAAATGAGCCAAGACTTGGTGATCTATGTTGCAAGGTTTTGCAATTGCACCTATATAGGCTTTCTCAGCTCAAGTGTTAAACCCGTAAATGACTGTCATCAAACAGTTCAGTTGATTCTTACTTCCTCTAACATCACAATGCATATCTTTAGCAGACTAATGTATCATAGTAGGAAGGATCCCATAATATCCAGACTCTTCCATTAGCAGCATGTTCATAGTTAAATCTTGCTTGCCAACCTGACACTACCCTATTAGCAATGCCATCTGCCTTATTTTTTTTAATCTAGTTTCTACTAAACCAACTAATTTGATATTATTCTCTTTGATATAGGTACTCAAATCTTTTTGCTTATAACATTTGTTGGTACCTCAAATGTTCCAAACCAACGAAGACATCAAGTAAGTTTAGATGTACCGCCTGTAGATGGTATTGATAAATTAGCCATCACTGCTACATTTGCTTATTGTCTAGATCTATGCTTACCAGGTGATATAACTTCTTGTGCATAGTTCTGAGGTATGCCATTTATTCCAGCCACTTTCTTCCCTTTGTCAAGAGATTGTTGTTTCCCTTCTTTAGGTAATGGTTCTGCTTCTCTGCTCTCATCAACATAAGCAGTAAGTCCTTGTTCATTCAACATCACTGTCTGTCCCTGATTAGCTTTGTGTGTATGAGCTCCTGTACTCTTCTACACTTTCTTCACAAGTTGTGGCCTATTTCTTTTAGGGTGCTGCATTTTCTTAACCTCCTCCTTGCGAGCCCTTGTACAGTCATGACCAATTTTTAAGCACTTCTCGCAGAATTCAAGTTTCCAATCATATCCAATTGCCTTATCAAACATCCTGCCTGAGTCATCCATAATAGGGACCTTGCTAGGAAGAGGTTTAGTGACGTTCACCTCAATGAGAATTCTGGCATAAGAGATTCTAATTTATTTGGCGGTGCACTCATCTGCAAATAGTGAAATCCCTAATGTGCTTGCTATTCTACTCAATGAGCTACCTCTCCAGCAGTTCGTGGGAAGTTTGGGAAATCTAGCCCAAAAAGGAATCTTAGTTAAAAATTCAGCATCAAAATCAAATTGTGGACTCCATTGTTGCATTATCATAGGCCTATTGTTGACTGTGTAAGGACCATCACACATAATTTTCTTCATGACAGCCATAGATTGAAACCTAACAATGTAGTAACCATCATCATGAGAATAGAGATCTGGCATAGTGACCATATTCCACATCTGGTTTATATATTGATGCATATAATTATACCCTAGCTTTTCCCCAATTACATAAATAATTAGGGCACATTTTCATATTAAAGCTTCAGCTTCTAGATCTGATTTCTCAAGTTTGGCCACAAGGTTACCTTCTACTATTTCAGGAGTAATGTAGTGCAATGGCATACCATTAGCAGCTGATCGATTACCATTAAGGACCCCATCCCAAGTTGGTTCCCTGGTAATTTCCGGCAATGGAACTGTAAAGTGTGATGATGGTTGATTCTCAGCTTCCTTGTTCTTCCACAATGTTGTATTCATCTGATTTTTGAGCTTGATTTTCAGCTTCCAGTTCCTTACCCAATGGAACAGTAAACCCCTAGATAAAGAAGGTGTTACGCTATCTCTCAAGTTCACTTGCATAGGAATAAGGCTTTGATTTGTTCGTTTCTACTGTTGACTTGCAGATGCAGAGGCTCTGACATAAGGGATCTGGGTAAGTATTCCACCTCCTACCTGAGTTTTGGAAGTTCCAGAGATTGACTCCATGATCGCAGATGAAGTGCTTCCAATGTTTTTGAGCTTGGGAATTTTGTCATCTATCTTAATCTGTTGCTTTTTAGGACGACCACGTGACCACTTTCCTACCATTGACGAGGTCGGCACACGTTAAGCTTAAACTGCGCCGGGAGAGCGAGGAAGAAGATCAACCATGCCGAGTTTTAGAAGAGCTAACTTGTATTTATTACTTTCATCTACTAGTCTTTAAAACTGGTTAATATGGTAAGTAGTGACCACTCTAAATCAACTTTTTTTCAGAGACACTTGAATAATTCAACAACCCATATATCTTATTTATTAAACTTTAACTAGTGCTCGATAATTGAAGATACAGCTAATAAAGTAACAACTTGAGGAGTTTTAAATATTTTGGACGCTTGCAAAGCGAACACATATGAATTTAATTTCTTTTAAATGTTTTAATTTTTAAAATTTTAACAGAGAATAAGTGATCAAATGCATACTATTCAACTACCAAAATTTGCTTCTTATCCTATACTCCCTTCATTTCAATTTATGTGAACCTGTTTGACGGGTACATAGTTTAAGAAAAAAAATGAAGACTTTTGAAATTTGTGATCCTAAACAAGTCAAAAAGAGGTTCAGAGTATTTGTGTGGTTATAAAAGTTTTCATTAAAAGTAAAATTGTAAGTTTAAGCTAAGTTATTTCCAAATTTCAAAAGGGGTCATTCTTTTTAGAACAGACCAAAAAGAAAATAGGTTCACATAAACTGGAACGGAGGGAGTACTTTTTTTTGTTTTGCATCCGTTGATTCGTGACGGAAAGTCTCACATAAAGAGGTAAAATACTTCATAATAAAAACGATGTCATACTCAAAGCTCGAACCTGAAATTTCTAATTATCAATATAAGGTCGCATCTTCTTCATTGTCACCTGTTTGTCCCATATTTTACGAAAAAGAATAAGCTTAGAAGACTCGCAATTTTTTTCCTTGAATCAACAGCGACTAAACCAAGCAACATTTTTTACCTACTCTGGGCCTTAATTATCCAGAGAATATAATCTTCCAACAAATTAACTTTATAAGTTTGATTCAAGATTTTAAATTAATGAATACTGATATTCTTGTGCTCACTACTCTTTTGTAACGAATGTGAATTTCAAGTATATACATCGACCTGCAGTGTTTAAAAATGACGAAGGCAGATGAGCGAATTGCTCAACCAGTATCCTAGCTATTTTCAATATATACACAAAGAAATTGCCAGGTTAACAAGGTCGATAACCCTTTTGCTCAATACGTAGGTCTACCTCTGCCTCTAGTTGCGGTTGATCTCACTCTTCTTTTGGTCAATCAATTCATTACATTAGACTTTGAATGATTTTGCTTTAAATGTAAATCTAGAGACATAAATTCTAACATGCATAAGAAAGAAAAAAAACGAAAGAATAAATATCTTATTTTGAAATATTCTTATTCTCAATTCTGAAGACGCCAATTAAAGAGGCGTGACTATCATAAGAAAAGAAAAATAATGAAAGAATATATATCATATTTAAAAATATCCACATTCCCAATTATGAAGATGCCAATTAAAGAGGCGTGATGTGTGGAAATTAAAGAAATGAAGATAAAACGAACAATTGAACAAAAAAACAATGGCGTCTTTTTAGTTCTGTGTTTAGTTTGACTAAAGAAAAACCGGCCACCAACGGCTGTAGACTTTGTGGTTGTGGTGGGATAGAAACAATTTTTCACCTTTAATTAGAAGTTTCGGGTTCGAATCTTAAAAATAGAGAAAATTCTGTTGGGTAAGCTTCCACCTTTGATGAGTCTTACACGGACCAATTTAGATTAGTCGGTACTTCAAAGGAGTATTAAACATAGGTGAGATACCAACGGCTGTAGACTTGCGGTTGTGATGGGATAGAAATAATTTTTTCACTTTTAATTAAAAGTTTCGGGTTCGAATATTAAAAATAAAGAAACTTCTGATTGGGAAAACTTCCACCTTTGATGAGTCTTGCGTGGGCCAATTTAGATTAGTCGGTACTTCAAAGGAATATTAAACATTAGGCGAGAAACAAGAAAAAAAAAAAAGAAGAAGAAAAGAAACAAAGAAAAATTGAAGGAAATTAAAGAAAAATAATTATTAGCCTTATTATTGATATGGCAATGACAAAAGGAAAAACAATTATTAGCCTTGTAATAATTTGCCTTATTATTATTGATATGGTAATGACCTGCATCCTTTAGTTTCCAGCAAAAAAGCAGACCACAATATGGAAGTATTCTTTGAAACTTTTGTATTACTCAAATTGTTTTTTACTCTAAAATTATTATTCCTCCGGGTCCATTTTAATTGATTTTTTGGATGTTTTTACCCTTATTAAGAAATTCACTTGTTATTATTAATTAACAATGAATTTTAAAAAAAAAGTTAATTTCTTGTTGATATCTGAAAAAATAAAATATTGTGAACCAAAAAAAAAAATTCAATTAAAATGAACCGAAGGGAGAAGTACTTATTGAGCTACCTATAGTAACATTTCTTTAATAAAATATAATTTTATGCTCTAATAGAAACGTTCATGTTAGATATATAATAATTACATGTAAACATCTTAATAGGACTTAATTGATTGTATTAATAAGACTTTGTATTGTCATAATATATAACTTATGTGTACTTATACGGTAAATAATTACCTATTATCATTTTACAATTTTCTCTTTGTAGTAGCTAACCTGCCTTATTTTCAAAATTATAAATTTCACTTTTTATAAAGGTATGGATGCTTTTTAAATGACTTGATAGTGACAAAGTTTTTTCACACTGTCAAAATATTATATAAAAGTTAAACTGGTTATAAAAATGGTCCTTAATTGGCGGCGCTTAGGCTAGTTTGTAAAACACTCCATATGTCATTTTTGGAGTAAACACTGACCCAAGAAATTAGACAAAATCCAATTACCACTTTGCACAGCTAAATAATTGTCACGCTTCATCCCTTTAAGCCGTTGCCATGTTAACAATTTTCTTTGTTCCGAATAATTTTGAATGTTATAAAGAATATATATTATAACATAATATAAAGATTGATTCCAAAAAAAGCCTAATTTTTATAGTAAGTATTGTTATATATAGATGATGTTATAGCGAGATTTGACTGTATAAAAAAGTAAGAATTATTGGCCAAGCCTATGCTCAATATAGTGTGGAAAATGTTACATTTATTGGCATAACCTGAAGTCGTCAAATAATCTTTACCTTTGAAGACGGTATGAATCCGTCCGTTAAGGGATTGATTGTTATTCTTGCGCAAAGGCGGAGTCAGGGATTCTAAATCTTCCAATTTACTGAATTTTGAGTTAATAATTTGTACATATTCAATAAATCTTCTAAGACAACACATGGTTTAGATTAAATTTATTGAATTCGACTAAATTTGTAGCTTCTATTTTTCGTCCGCGTGCAACCTTGAACGATAGTTAATTAATATCCTAACAAATCTTTATAGTGAAAGACACGAATGAAATGCTAGCACACAAAGAAAACAATCTTTAGACCATAATAACACGGTTTAGAACTATGCAAGTCTAGACACTCAATGCACACAATACTACTAGTGGCCAAGTTACTACAAACATGATCGTATGAAATAAAGGAATTAATTGATAGTTTACTATTATTGTAAAGGTTAAAAAATTCATAAAGAGAAATTACATTGTTGAAGTGAGAGGGCCTCAATGTTTAAGGGGCCGTATGGCCATAATTTTTTTTTCACTTTTTTGTCAAACAAAAAATTTCTTTTTTTTTTTAAAATTAGTGTTTGGCCATAATTTTTTTTAATTTTCACTTGAAGATGAATTTTGAAATTTTTCAAAAATTTTAAAAACTCCAACTGCTTTCCAAAATTTTCACCTCAAATCATTCACTTGAGGTGCCCATAGCACTTGCATAATTCAGTATAGCACGTGCCTATTTATGTAGCTTGAATTCATCTTCTTTGTACTACTATATCCTATTTGTTTTGTCTTTTATGTGCATTGATCTTTTATTTTCTTGTTCCAAGCTATAAGCATAACGTGTTTCATATCTTTTCTTCTTATTTGTATATCCTCGTAAAAAATATGTGACTTGGCCATGATTAATTTTTGTTCTAACCTCATCATGTTTTATTTTTGCTTCTGTACCACGCTAAAGCTAATAAGAAGCAAGTTTAAGAGCTGGAAATATTATGTGTTCTTCTGTTTGAATGAGGGCTTTATATACTACTTGTAATTAATTGATTTTCATTTATGCTACCTATCAATTTTTTTTTTTTTTTGAGTTGATGGTTAAGGATTCAAAACCTCATGTATTATAGACCATTGTGAGCACGTGATTTTTACCTATCGTATAATCCTACAAAATCTCGCTAAATTAATTAGT
>MDKI01138212.1:0-23953 GCA_005239505.1 Nicotiana paniculata
ATAATGTCACTTAAATTGGAAAAACTCTCGTATCCAATCCCGTGTCGGAAAAAGGAGGTGTGACAGGAAACAATCTCAATCTTGAGTTTTATAGTAGCACTAATTCGCCGAGTTTGAAGTTTCGATCCAAGATGTGCTTGTCATGCATCAATTTCATCTTTTCTTTATACAATCGAGCGCTCTCGAATGCGTAGAACCGAAATTCCTCGAGCTCATGCAACCCATTAACTCTGTTGGTGCCCGTTGTTTCCATGTCCAAGTTCAACTGCCTCAGTGCCCACAATGCTCTATGTTCGAGCTCAACCGGAAGGTGGCATGCCTTACCAAAAACCAAGTTGTAAGGTGACATACCAATTGGAGTTTTGAAGGTTGTGCGATATGCCCACAATGCATCGCCCAACTTCATGGCCCAATCCATTCTTGTTGCATTCACTATTTTTGAGAGGACACTTTTGATTTCCCTGTTGGACACTTCAACCTGCCCGCTTGTTTGTGGGTGGTACGATGAGGCTACCTTGTGGAGAACTCCATACTTCTCCAACAAGCGTGCAAACACTCTGTTGCATAAGTGAGATCCACCATCGCTGATTAGGGCCCGGGGGGTTCCAAAACAGGTGAAGATATTTTTCTTTAGGAAATTGGTCACCCCCTTTGCATCATTGGTTGGGAGATAAACTGCTTCTACCCACTTCGAGACATATTCAACGGCCACCAGTATATACTTGTTACCGTAAGAGCTGACAAATGGCCCCATGAAGTCAATTCCCCACATGTCAAATACTTCCACCTTTTGGATTGTGGTTATTGGCATCTCATGACGACGGGATATGTTGCCCATCTTTTTACATTCATCGCTGATTTTTACCCAGACATGAGCATCCTTGAACAATGTAGGCCAGTATAGTCCTGATTCTAGTACCTTTGTTGCTGTTCGGACTCCTCCAAAGTGTACCCCATATAGCAAAGCATGAAAATCCTGAAAAACATAGGGTTGATCTTGCTCGGGGATACACCGTCGGATCATGTTATCAACACATATTTTGAACAATAAAGGCTCATCCCAACAATAATCACGACAATCCCGAAAAAACATTTTCTTTTGACTCGAGAAGAAATAGTGCGGTACTATACCACATGCCAAGTAGTTAGCAATATCAGCATACCATGGTGCCTCATCCATTGTCATTGCCAGTAATTGCTCATCCAGTAAGGTCTCGATGATATCTCCAACCTCTATTCTCTTTTCTGCCCCTTCCAACCTTGAGAGGTGGTCTGCCACTTGGTTGTTTGTTCCCTTATGATCACGAATTTCCAGGTCAAACTCTTGTAGCAACAGAACCCAGCGAATCAGGCGGGGCTTTGACTGCTTCTTTGCTACCAAGTACCTAATGGTTGCATGGTCAGTATAAACAAAAACTTTTGAACCAATCAAATATGACCTGAATTTGTCGAAGGCATTCACTACAGCGAGCATTTCCTTTTCAGTGACCGTGTAGTTCAACTGGGCACCACTAAGCATCCTGCTTGCATAGTAGATGGGGTGCATAATTTTCTCCTTGTGATGCCCCAAGACCACTCCTATCGCATAATCATTAGCATCGCACATCAGTTCAAATGGTTGCTCCCAGTCGGGTGCAACAATGATGGGTGTGGTCACCAGTCTCTTCTTCAGCTCCTCGAATGCCAACCTGCAAACATCAGAAAACACAAAGTGTTGGTCTTTTTCAAGCAACTTACATAAAGGGTTAGCAATTTTTGAAAAATCCTTGATGAACCGCCTGTAAAATCCGGCGTGCCCAAGGAAATTCCTCACTGCTTTCACTTAAGTAGGTGGTGGTAGCTTCTCTATCACGTCAACTTTCACATAGTCTACTTCAATCCCCTTTTTGGACACTCTATGTCCCAACACTGTTCCTTCTTGTACCATAAAATGACACTTCTCCCAGTTCAGCACCAGATTTGTTTCCACACATCGTTTGAGCACCCTTTTGAGGTTATGGAGATCTTCAAATGAATATCCTACCACGGAGAAATAATCCATAAACACTTCCATAATGTCTTCGACCATGTCGGCAAAGATGGCTAACATACACCGCTGGAATGTGGTCGGTGCATTGCAAAGCCCAAAGGGCATTCTCCGAAAGGCAAAGATGCCATACGGACATGTAAAGGACATTTTTTCTCTATATTCAGGGGCTATTGAGATTTTATTGTACCCCGAGTATCCGTCAAAGAAAAAAAAGTGGAATCACCTAGCTAATCAGTCCAACATCTGGTTAATGAATGGCAAGGGGAAATGGTCCTTTCGGGTGGTTGCGTTTTTAGTTTCCTATAATCTATGCAGATCCGCCACCCGGTGACTGTACGAGTTGGGATCAACTCGTTATTATCATTTTGTACAACACTTATTCTGGCCTTTTTCGGTACACACTGGACGGGGCTCAACTAATTGCTGTCAGATATGGGAAATATGATGCCCCCGTCCAGCCACTTAATCACCTCCTTTTGCACTACCTCTTTCATGTTCGGGTTCAGCCTTCGTTGATGTTCCCTGGAAGGTTTGTGCCTTTCTTCCAGAAGAATCTTGTGCATGCAGAAGGTCGGGCTGATATCTTTTATGTCTGCCATAGTCCAACCAATGGCAGTTTTTCACTCTTGCAACACTTTCAGTAATTGTTCAACCTGCACAGCTAGCAAACCAGATGATATGATAACAAGTAAAGTAGAGTTGGGACCTAAGAAGGCATACCTGAGGTGGGCTGGAAGTGGCTTCAACTCCAGTTGTGGTGGTGTCTCAATTGATGGTTTTGCAGGTGGTGAGGCTCTTTCTTCTAAATAGAGGGGCTCAAATCGGGGTTCTCTCTTCAAATATCCTTGGCCTTCGAGTGCCATAACCCACTTTGCCAACCCTTCGCCATCCATTTCCTCTAAATTTGCCAAACATGCTCCCAATGGACCTTTGGCATTAATGGTCTCATCTTCATCATGTAGGATCACATTCACCGCCTCCACTAGGGAGAGATTTGTATATTCACTGGGTCTCCTCAAGGATTGTTGGATGTTGAATATCACTTCTTTATCGTTCAACCTCATTTTTAATTCCCCAGTCTCGCAATCAATCAGTGCTCTCCTAGTGGCTAAAAATGGCCTTCTCAAAATGATGGGAATATCTTTATCTACTTGGCAGTCCAGAATGACAAAGTCAGCAGGGAATACAAACACCCCACTTGCACCAACACATCATCAAGAATCCCTGTCGGTCTTTTAACTGTGCGGTCAGCCAGTTGCAACAACATAGAAGTCGGCCTAGCTCTACCAATGCCCAGCTTTGTGAAGATTGCCAAAGGCATCAAGTTTATGCTGGCTCCTAAGTCACATAATGCTTTTGCAAAAGTATAACTTCCAATGGTGCACAGAATGGTGAAACTACCTGGATCAGACATCTTTTGAGCCATAGGTCTAGTCACTACCGCACTGCATGTCTGTGTCAGAGTCACTGTGGACAGGTCCTGAAAATCAAATTTCCGTGACATCAGGTCTTTCATCATCTTTGCATAGCCTGGAATTTCCCTCAAGGCATCCATCAAAGTAATATTCAATTGAATATGACGAAGCATCTCCATAAATTTTCTGTATTGATCCTCTTTCCTTTGTTTTGCCAATCTTTGAGGGAATGGTGCAGGCATCACTTTTTATCCACTTCTTGCTGGTTGTTCTTTGTTAGAATATGTGGCCCAAAAGGAACCACTTGTTCTGCAAATTTTTCACTTTCTTTGGCTTTACCCTTTTCAGCCTGGGCTTTTTCAACCACTACTTCAGTGAGTTCTGCTGATTCATCTATCTCGACTGGAATTAGAGTGGCTGGAATAGTCTCTCTTCTGGGTTGAGCAACCTCTTGCTCCATGTCTAAATCTCTCCCATTTTGGAGACTGACTACCGTCAGCTGATTCGGGTTTTGCTCCTTTGGGTTGATGTTTGTGTCGGCCAGCAATGCTCCATAGGGCGATTATTTAAGGCCATGGACAGCTGCCCCAGTTGGGTTTCAATCCCCTTTATTGCTGAATCGTGTGCTGCCAAATTTTCCTGCATCTTACCATTTGTGCCAATGAGTTGCTGCAGCATACGCTTGATCTCCACCATGTTGTTGTCTTGCTGCTGATGAGGTGGTTGGTACGTTAGTTGTTGCTGGTGTTGCTGCTGATAGCCCTATTGTCTCTGATATGAAACCACTTGGCCTAGTGGTCGTACACCTCTAGGTTGTGGTATGTTAGGTCTGTATTGTTGGTTGGGTGCTGGCCCCCACTGTTGTCCTCCTTGCCTCAGACCCCCAAAATTGTTAACGTAATTCATATCTTCTCTAGGACCCTGGTTGTCACCTTCTCCACTCCATGAACACACATAAGATTGATTGATGAAAGGGGTACATAGTTACGATATGCAATTGCTTTGTACCCATCTCGTCAATCTTCTTCGTCAGTATACTCAACTGAGTCATAAGTGTAGATATGTTCTCTGCATGCGTATTATTTGGGTCAAGAGGAACTGAATGCACTATTGGTGTCAGGGTCCTACCTCTCAGCATCTATCCTGATTTTTGAGCCATCTTATCAAGAAGGACTTTGCACTCAGTAAATGTCTTGCTCAGAAAAGCACCCCCAGCCGAAGCGTCCACATTTGCTTTCAAATTGTCCGCTAGCCCCATGTAAAATCTCTGGCTGAGCATCTGGTCTGGAATACCATGGCGAGGACACTTCACTAGAAACCCTTTGAATCTTTCCCAAGTTTCCTGCAAGGTCTCAATGGGCTTCTTCTTGTACTGCAATATCTCGTCAATCTGTCTTGCAGTCTTGTTGGGAGGGTAGAACTTATGCAGGAACTTCTTGAATAATTCCTCCCGCATGGCAATGGAGTTTATTGGGAGTTAATTCAGCCAAAGCTGAGCTTCCCCAGTCACTGAGAAAGGCAACAGTAGCAGCTCTATGGCTTCCGGGGTCACATTTGGTTGCCTTTGGGTCACACAAATCGACATAAAATTTTTAAGGTGTTGTTGAGGATCTTCAATGTGTGACCCGGAGAACAATTCCTTATTCTGTAGAAGATGCATCATATTGTTGGTGATCTGGAATGTCTCCGCTTGTAATGGCGGTGGCCAGGTTGTCAGCTGTTGGTTGTGCCCAATCATAGAGTGCAACTTCTGGCACAAGAGGTGCCACCACTGCATTGTTTGGTACAAGAGGTACCCGGTTGTTTGCATTAACGTTATCCACGTTTTCCATTTCAAGTTGCGGTAAGTGTTTGTCCTTCTTGTTAGCACAGTTTAATGCCCGTAATATTTTCTCAGGGTCTGAGAGTCCTTCAAGAAGTTCACCAGTCCTCGAAAAGTTTCTAGGCATACACCTGCTTCACACAAGAATTCAAATGTGAGAATTTCAATGAAAAATTATTTAACACCATAGAAAATAGAGCTAAACTAATAATTCTAGCGATACTTCTAAGTTGTAACAAATAACACTGTTAGTTCCCCGATAACGGCGCCAAAATTTGATCACGCCCAACTGTGCCGTATAAAAGATAAAGCGGACATTGCAAATATAATCCGGTTTAAGTCCGGAGTCGAATCCTCAGGAAACTAACCTACCTATTACAACTCTCAATGATGCTAATGTAAGCTTAGACACTTTTTCGGGTGCATTACTTTTATCAATAATTGTTTGGATTTATTAACTAAAGGGACTAATATTAAAAACTAACAATATTTAATATTAAAGATAAATCAATGGTAGAAAGATCTAGAGCAGTGATTTCCCCAATTGCTAGACTAATTTTGACTCTTTTGTTATACTCTCGCCGTGTTACTCTATGAGGATTATGAGCTATGGCTTATTGCAATTATCTCTCGATCAACTACAATAATTTACTAGAGCATTCTCTCGAACTACTCTAGCTGATAATTTATGTAGCTCTAATTTATCCCACCAAAGTTTCTTTATCTCATAATTTATGTAGCTCTAATTTATCCCACCAAAGTTTCTTTATCTCTAATCCCACTTTTAAATTCAAGTAATGAATCTCTTCAATTACCCAAAAGTGGTGTTGTTCAACAACAATCTAACCTGGTATTCTTTCTAAAGCAACACCAAGCAATTAGACACAATTAATCAAGAGCCCATTCAATTGATCACCATACAAAGCATAGTTGAACAATCTTAGATTAAACCCGGATCGATTATAACAATATTGAGTCAAAACTTCATCTAACAATTGGTTCCATCAACCCTAGACGGATTGTTTAGCTACTCATGCTAAAACACAAAGAAAGCATAAAATAATTCATAATTCCCAAACTAATGATAAAAGATGGAGAATAGAATAACTCTAATTATAGTCTGGTCTTTTCACACTTGTTCTTGCCTCCATAGTCAGTCTCTAAACAAGCTTGACACCTCTTGGACGAGTTTATAGGATTTTAAATAGTGCTAGGCTAATTTCTCCTATTTTTACACTTAGTTCCTTGAATTTTCTGGGCGTTTCAGGACTCGACCGCGGCCGCGGCAGAACGCGGCGCGACCGCGGCAGAACGCGGCGCGACCGCGGTGATTTGCGTACTTTCATCCTCATGTTATTGGGTCCACCGCGTTCCAGCCGCGTTCGATCGCGGTCGACCGCAGTCGCGGTGGGCTTCAGTCCAGCAATCCTTCGCCCTTTTTTTGCTTTTTTTCACTTGGGTTCTTTTTTATTGGCCTTATATTCCCGTGATTGACTCCAAAACGCTCCTAAGTATCTTCCGAACGTGGATTATTTCTTGCAAAACATTAAAACACTATTTAGAGCATTTTGTTGTCATTTTTGCACTTAAAACAACACTAAAGTATGGTTCATTAAGAGTGTAAATAACGTCTATATAGCCTACTATCAACACCCCACACTTAAACCGTTGATCGTACTCGAGCAACACAACCACACTCTACAGGCCAATCATTACAGGATACCTTCACTACTCTCTATACCCAGAAGACTTCACACATGTAGACTACTTCAGCGCGACATCCTAGCCTCGAGAGTGAACTCCTTTATAGCCACGCAATACCCCTAACCGACTCTCTTACTCTGAGTCAGAGGTCCAGACTTACCTTCCCTTCATGAATCATGTGCCTACTCACTACAAAAGAGACTTATATTATTTACCAATCACACACTCACAAACTCGAATACGACATTTCACTCACCCTCAGAAACAAATTCTTATGCCACAAACAACGCACCATAGGCTCGCCCGTAGTGTAATACTCGACTAATTGAGATTGTTCGGTCTAGAATCAAATAGGACTTTATTTGGTTGTAATGTTGGTTGCGGGACGGGTAGGATACATATGGGTATAGTGACTACACCTCCCTAAGCACTCCACTACATTGTGTAATTTTAAGCTCATGATTTTGTCAAACCTTCATTCCACCATTACATTATTGTGTTAACCCCTTATTCTTTTAAGAATACTTTTTCTTTTAATAGCCACCACCAATTTGAGATTTTTTTTTGGTGGCCTATAGTATTTCTTACATGCTTCCTTAATTTCACTTAACAGCCCCAATCAACCACCCCACACTGATATTTCTTATCCATTACACTTCGAGTGCTTCTAAGAGGTGATAGGGTTCAACAAGATAGGCTATTTAAACTTGGGTCAGGCTTGTAATGTGGTTGCCAAGGAAAACAGGCTTATAGGCGCAACGGGGTTGCCTAAGATATGTACCATTAGGTGGGACAAACATATGCAGAAGGGTTAAGCAAAGAATGCCTATATCACTTTCCAGACCAAGCAAGACTACCATTTCGCTTTGTACACACACAGGGCAAGTTCTAAGCATTGAGTGTTAGAACAGAATACACAAAGTCTCACTCACACATGGCACATGACTCAATTCAGTTAGGATCATCAGACACTCTACTTTAAGCACTTGAGTCATTCAGGGACACACAATTTAAGGCCTTGTTAGAGTCGGCTAAAGAGCCTAAGTGTCACACTAAAGTAATATTTATTCAGGGTATCATAGAGTTAAGAGCCCTATTCCCATCTTTTATTTTCTGCCCAAGACTCCTAAACTAAAAGGAAAAAAACTAACTACACCCTATTCAAATGAAAACCCTTGAAAAATAATCGTGGTATAGATAAAAACCAAGGGGGGTTGATACACTACCTAACAAAGAAAAATATTTTTGTGTTTTCTCTAGACTCACTTCCCTAAAGAAACAGGTCTATCGTCGGGAAGAGTCCTGGGTAAATTTTTTTTTTTTCGACTCAAAACCCTCAAGAGACCTGTCGAAAGGTGTCTGTCTTCGGGCCAAGTCAACACTAATCAATATATATTCAAAAAAAAAAATTCAACTACCAACAAACCAATCAACCTACCAACAATTATATATACAACAACAAACAGTATCCCCCACCCCACAATTAAAGAATTGGCATGTCCCCATGTCAACAACAATAATGCACAGTGAGGTAAGGAGACTTCCCTGGTGTTCAGTCTTTATCAGAGACGGTGGCCGGGTCGAGATGACAGGCGCGCCCTAACTCTCGGAGCCAGGCCATTATCTTCTTCTCGAATTTTGCACTCTGAGTGGACAAAGTGTCAACTCTGTCATTCAGGTTATCCACTAAGGTGCATAAGCCAGCAACATCTTGCTCTAAGGTAGACAGCTGGGTGCTCCGTTGAGGCCGAGATGGGCCCTCCTCATCATAAGGTGTCATTGGCGGGGCGACATCAGGCACCAACTCGTCCTCATCGTCCACAACAATAGGCACAAGCTGCTCTTTTCCCACTGTGATTTTGATGGCCCTGAAAGGGGACTTCTTTGCGAGCTTCCCATCTATGAAATGAATTTGGAGGACATTTGCAGCACGACACAGCCTGGTGACCAGTGAAGGGAAGAAGAAACCTTTGACTATCTCAGGAGTTCTAATGAATATTTTATCGTGGATTAGCCTGGCCACATCGAAGTCATGACGGTTGACAAAACACCAAACTGCCACTGCACGAGGTGCATTTATATCGGTAGTGTTGCTGGAGGGAAGCAGTCGGCTACAGATGACGGTGAGCCAGCATTTAGCTCCAAGTGAGAGATTGGGAGTTCAGAGTGATGTCATGCTTTATCCATATGGGTTCCCCTCCCAAACAGATTGACCGAACAATGAGGTTCCAAGTGACAGGTGGTGTTTGGTAGGTTTGGTAGTAATCCTCCGCTCCTGAGAAGACCGGTAGCCGGTATGCTGGGCGTATTGCTTCAATAGAAGAATTTACCCGTGTTCTTTTGACTCTGACTATCCAGTTGGCGTGTTCCGGGCAATTCACATAGAATTCCCGGACCATCAAAATATTCGCCTCCTCCGGTTCTTCAAAGAAAACGTCCAACTGGCGTCTCCTCAATTCATGGAACATCTCTGTGCATTCACTATGTAGGGCGTCCCTGTCAATAGGTACTTCATGCACCATCTTCCGGGCTGCCTTTGCTTCAAATCTTTCCTCAACAGCCTTCGAGACAAACCGAGTAGAGTCAAATTGGCTTGTACTAGCCTGGGTTCTGTGTTTCCTGGATTGAGACATGGTACCTGACACATCAAGGTTTATTGTTAGAGAGGGTTCAATTTGTGTGACCTCCAGGTGGTTACTCAGACTTCACCACCACGATTTTCACATTACCAATTTTTTTTAGCTCAATGTGGTAATTTTTCAAACACATGGTGTGCATAGATCTAGACATGCATATGTTAGACCATAGTAGTACAAACCCTCTCTAATGTCAACCACAATCTTCTACTAATATCAACCAACTAATATGATTTTCACCCAACAACACCAAATCTTACCACCAAGTCACACTAAGTTAATTTACAAAAGAAAAAAAAATTGTTTTTACCTAGATATGGTGGAGATCTACCATTAACATATACATTATACATAATAAAAGAACACAAAGAAAAGAAATTAAGAGAGAAAGGAGTTAGTAGACTTACTTGAAGAGAGGAATAAAGAGAAACCTAGTGGTCGGGGGTAGTGGAGATGAGGGAAGAGAGTGGTGACTTTGGGGTAGAAGAATGAGAGAAGGGGGGAGGGGAACGTTGGGTAAGAAGAGGGAAGGGGAAGGGGAAGGGGTTTTGTTAAGTTAGGGTTGGGGTATGGGTGGGTTAATAGGGATTGGGTAATAAAAATGAAAAAAATAAAAAAATGAAAAAAAAAATTAACGAAATTAATAGTTACCTGGGCACGATGGGGTTCGCCGCGGTCGACCGCGGCCGCGGTGAAGGGAGAGGTTGGGAAACAGAAAACCCATGACCTATCACGGTCGCGATGTGGTTCACCGCGACCTCGGTGAGCCAAGCCAGAACAGTTGCTTCCTACCGCGGTCGCGGTCGACCGCGGCCGCGGTGATGATATTCTGATTTTGGTTTTTTTTTACCTTATCGGAGTTGTGACTTGACCCTGTCTTCTCCCAATACGAAATCATATTTCCCTGCACACTATTAAATGAGTTAGTAACTTCTACATCAATTACAACAACACAAAAGAGAAAACAATAGAAAATCATGGGTTGCCTCCCACGAAGGGCCTGATTTAACATCGCGGCACGACGCAGACTCTTGCCATCACTCCTCATTTGTGTATTGGGACTCCTCCAGAGTTATCACCACACTGTCCCCTTTTTCTTCACTCATACCAACGTACTGTTTCAACCTCTGTCCATTCACTGTGAATTTGTTCGTCCCATCTTCTGATTCGATCTCTACAGCTCCACTTGGGAACATTTGCACTACTTTGAACTGACCTGACCATCGGGACTTCAACTTACCTGGGAACAGTCTCAATCTTGAGTTGTATAGTAGCACTAATTCGCTGGGTTTGAAGTTTTTATCCAAGATGTGCTTGTCATGCATCAATTTCATCCTTTCATTATACAATCTTGCGCTCTCAAATGCGTGGAACCGGAATTCCTCGAGCTCATGCAGCCCATTAACTCTGTTGGTGCCCATTCTTTCCATGTCCAATTTCAACTGCCTCAGTGCCCACAGTGCTCTATGTTCGAGCTCAACCGGAAGGTGGAATGCCTTACCAAACACCAACTTGTAAGGTGACATACTGGTTGGAGTTTTGAAGGTTGTTCGATATGCCCACAATGCATCATCCAACTTCATGGCCCAATCCGTTCTTGTTGCATTCACTGTTTTTGAGAGGACACTTTTGATTTCCCTGTTGGACACTTCAATCTGCCCGCTTGTTTATGGGCGGTACGGTGAGGCTACCTTGTGGCGAACTCCATACTTCTCCAACAAGCGTGCAAACACTCTATTGCAAAAATGAGATCCACCATCGCCGATTATGGCCCGGGGGTGCCAAAACGGGTGAAGATATTTTTCTTTAGGAAATTGGTCACCCCCTTTGCATCATTGGTTGGGAGAGCAACTGCTTCGACCCACTTCGAGACATAGTTAACGGCCACCAGTATATACTTGTTACCGTAAGAGCTGACAAATGGCCCCATGAAGTCAATTCCCCACATGTCAAATACTTCCACCTCTTGGATTGTGGTCATTGGCATCTCATGACGACGGGATATGTTGCCCATCTTTTGACATTCATCGCTGCTTTTTACCCAGACATGAGCATCCTTGAACAATGTAGGCCAGTATTATCCTGACTCTAGTACCTTTGTTGTTGTTCGGACTCCTCCAAAGTGTCCCCCATATGGCGAAGCATGACAAGCCTGCAAAACAGAGGGTTGATCTTGCTCGGGGATTCACCGCCGGATCATTTTATCAACACATATTTTGAACAATAAAGGCTCATCCCAACAATAATCACGACAATCCCGGAAAAACATTTTCTTTTGACTCGAGGAGAAATAGTGCGATACTATACCACATGCCAAGTAGTTAGCAATATCAGCATACCACGGTGCCTCCTCCATTGTCATTGCCAGTAATTGCTCACCCGGGAATGTCTCGATGATATCTCCAACCTCTGTTCTCTTTTCAGCCCCTTCCAACCTTGAGAGGTGGTCTGCCACTTGGTTGTCTGTTCCCTTCCGGTCACGAATTTCCAGGTCAAACTCTTGTAGCAACAGAACCCAGCGAATCAGGCGGGGCTTTGACTCCTTCTTTGCTATCAAGTACCTAATGGTTGCATGGTCAGTATAAACAATAACTTTTGAGCCAATCAAATATGACCTGAATTTGTCGAAGGCAAACACTACAGCGAGCATTTCCTTTTCAGTGAGGGTGTAGTTCGACTGTGCACCCTAAGCATCCTACTTGCATAGTAGATGGAGTGCATAATTTTTTCCTTGCGCTTCCCCAAGACCGCTCCTACCGCATAATCACTGGCCTCGCACATCAGTTCAAATGGTTGCTTACATTCGGGTGCAATAATGATCGGTGTGGTCACCAGTCTCTTCTTCAGCTCCTCGATGCCAACCTGAAAACATCAAAAAATACAAAGTGCTGGTCTTTTTCAAGCAGCTTACATAAAAGGGTTAGCAATTTTTGAAAATTGAACCGCTTGTAGAATCCGGCGTGCCCAAGGAAACTCCTCACTGCTTTCACTAAAGTAGGTGGTAGTAGCTTATCAATCGCGTCAACTTTCGCATAGTCTAATTCAATCCCCTTTTTGGACACTCTATGTCCCAGCACTATTCCTTCTTGTACCATAAAATGGCACTTCTCCCAGTTCAGCACCAGATTTGTTTCCACACATCGTTTGAGCACCCTTTTGAGGTTTGGAGACAATCTTCGAATGAATCTCCTACCACGGAAAAATTATCCATAAACACTACCATAATGTCTTCGACCATGTCGGTAAAGATGGCTAACATACACTGCTGGAATGTGGTCGGTGCATTGCAAAGCCCAAAGGGCATTCTCCGAATGGAAAAGATGCCATACGGACATATAAATGATGTTTTTTCTCTATCTTCCGGGGATATTGAGATTTTATTTTACCCCGAGTATCCGTCCAAGAAACAAAAGTGGGACCGCCCAACTAATCTGTCCAACATCTGGTCAATGAATGGCAAGGGGAAATGGTCCTTTCGGGTGGTTGCGTTTAGTTTCCTATAATCCATGCAGATCTGCCACCCGGTGACTGTACGATTTGAGATCAATTCGTTATTCTCATTTTGTAAAATTGTCATTCCGACCTTTTTCGGTACACACTGGACGAGGCTCACCCAATTACTGTCAGAGATGGGAAAGATGATGCCCCGTCCAGCCACTTAATCAACTCCTTTTTCACTACCTCTTTCATGTTCGGGTCCAGCCTTCATTGATGTTCCCTGGAAGGTTTGTGCCCTTCTTCCAGAAGAATCTTGTGCATGAAGAAGGCCGGGTTGATACCTTTTATGTCTACCATAGTCCAACCAATGGCAGTTTTGCACTCTTGCAACACTTTCAGTAATTGTTCAACCTGCACAGCTAGCAAACCAGATGATATGATAACAAGTAAAATAGAGTTGGGACCTAAGAAGGCATACCTGAGGTGGGCTGGAAGTGGCTTCAACTCCAGTTGTGGTGGTGTCTCAATTGATGGTTTTGCAGGTGGTGAGGCTTTTTTTTCTAAATAGAGGGGCTCAAATCGGGGTTCTTTCTTCCAAAATCCTTGGCCTTCGAGTGCCATAACCCACTCTGCCAACCCTTCGCCATCCATTTCCTCTAAATTTGCCAAACAGGCTCCCAATGGATCTTTGGCATTAAGGGACTCATCTTCATCATGTAGGATCACATCCACCGCCTCCACTAGGGAGCAATTTTCATATTCACTGGGTCTCCTCGTGGATTGTTGGACGTTGAATATCACTTCTTCATCGTTCAAACTCATTTTTAATTCCCCGATCTCGTAATCAATCAGTTCTCTCCCAGTGGCTAAAAATTTCCCTCCCAAAATGATGTGAATCTCCTCGTCTACTTGGAAGTTCAGAATGACAAAGGAAACAGGGAATACAAACTTCCCCACTTGCACCAGCACATCATCAAGAATCCCTGTCGGTCTTTTAACTGTGTGGTCAACCAGTTGCAACAGCATAGAAGTCGGCCTAGCTCTTCCAATCCCCAACTTTTTGTAGATTTCCAAAGGCATCAAGTTTATGCTGGCTCCTATGTCACATAATGCTTTTTCAAAAGCATAACTTCCAATGGTGCACAGAATGGTGAAACTACCTTGGATCATACATCTTTTGAGCCATGGGTCTAGTCACTACCGCACTGCATGTATGTGTCAGAGTCACTGTGGAAAGGTCCTGAAAATCAAATTTTTGCGACATCAGGTCTTTCATCATCTTTGCATAGCCTGGAATTTCCCTCAAGGCATCCATCAAAGTAATATTCAATTGAATCTGACGAAGTATCTCCATAAATTTTCTGTATTGATCCTCTTTCCTTTGTTTTGCCAATCTCTGAGGGAATGGTGCAGGCATCACTTTTTGTACACTGCTTGCTGGCTGTTCTTTGTTAGAATTTTGTGGCACAAGAGGAGCCACTTGTTCTGCAACTTTTTCACTTTCTTTGGCTTTACCTTTTTCAGCCTGGGCTTGTTCAACCACCACTTCAGTGAGTTCTGCTGATTCATCTATCTCGACTGGAACTAGAGTGGCTGGCATAGTCTCTCTTCTGGGTTGAGCAACCTCTTGCTCCCTGTCTAAATCTCTCCCCTTCCGGAGACTGACTGCCATCAGCTGATTCAGGTTTTTCTCCTTTGGGTTGATGTTTGTGTCAACCGGCAATGCTTCATGGGGGCGGTTATTTAAGGCAATGGACAACTGCCCTAGTTGAGTTTCAATCCCCTTTATTTCTGAATCGTGTGTTGCCAACTTTTCCTGCATCTTACCATTTGTGCCAATGAGTTGTTGCAGCATACTCTTTATCTCCACCATGTTGTTGTCTTGCTGTTGATGAGGTGGTTGGTATGTTAGTTGTTGCTAGTGTTGCTGTTCGTAGCCCTGTTGTCTCTGATATGGAACCACTTGGCCTTGGTCGTACACCTCCAGGTTGTGGTATGTTAGGTCTATACTGCTTGTTGGGTGCTGGCCCCCACGTTTGTCCTCCTTGCCTCTGACCCCCAAAATTATTAACATAATGCATATCTTCTCTGGGACCCTGGTTGTCACCTTCTCCACTCCATGAACACACATAAGATTGATTGATGCAAGGGGTTCATGTCTGCCATTTGTTGTATAAACGATATGCAATTGCTTTGTACCCATCTCGCCAATATTGTTTGTCAGTATACTCATTTAAGTCATGAGTGTGGCTATGTTCTATGCATGTGAATTATTTGGGTCAAGAGGAACTGAATGCACTATTAGTGTCAGGGTCGTACCTCTCACCATCCATCCTGAATTCTGAGCCATCTTGTCAAGAGGGACTTTGCACTCAGTAAATGTCTTGCTCAGAAAAGCACCCCCAGCTGAAGCATCCACATTTTCTTTCAAATTGTCCGCTAGCCCTATGTAGAATCTCTGGCCGAGCACCTGGTCTAGAATACCATGGTGAGGACACTTCACTAGCATCCCGTTGAATCTTTCCCAAGTTTCCTGCAAGGTCTCAGTAGGCTTCTACTTGTACTGTAATATCTCGTCAATCTGTCTTGCAGTCTTGTTGGGAGGATTGAACTTATTCAAGAACTACTTGAATAATTCCTCCCACGTGGCAATGGAGTTTATTGGGAGTGAATTCATCCAAATCTGAGCTTCCCCGGTCACTGAGAAAGGGAATAGTACCAGCTTGATGGCTTCCGGGGTCACATTTGGTTGCCTTTAGGTCACACAAATCGACAGAAAAATTTTCAGGTGTTGTTGAGGATCTTCAATTGTGACCCGGAGAACAATCCCTTATTCTGCAGAAGATGCAACATATTGTTGGTGATCTGGAATGTCTCCGCTTGTAATGGCGGTGGCCAGGTTGTCAGCTGTTGGCTGTGCCCAATCATAGAGTGAAGTTTCTGGCACAAGAGGTGCCACCACTCCATCGTTTGGTACAAGAGGTACCCGGTTGTTTGCGTTGACGTTATCCATGTTTTCCATTCCAAGTTGCGGTAAGTATTTGTCCTTCTTGTTAGCACAGTTTAATGACCGGAATGTTTTCTCGGGTTCTGAGAGTCCTTCAAGAAGTTCACCAGTCCTCGAAGAGTTTCTAGGCATACACCTGTTTCACACAAGAATTCAAACGTGAGAATTTCAATGAAAAATTATTTAACACCGTAGAAAATTGAGCTAAACTAATAATTCTAGCGATACTTCTAAGTTGTAACAAATAACACCGTTAGTTCCCCGGCAACGACGCCAAAATTTGATCACGCCCAATTATTGCCTTATAAAAGACAAAGCGGTCATTGCAAATATAATCTGGTTTAAGTCCGGAGTCAAATCCTCAGGGAACTAACCTACCTATTACAACTCTCAGTGATGCTAATGTAAGCTGAGACACTTTTTCGGGTGCAGTACTTTTATCAATAATTGTTTGGATTTATAACTAAAGGGACTGATATTAAAAAATAATAATATTTAATATTAAAGATAAATCAATGGTAGAAAGATCTAGGGCAGTGATTTCCCCAATTGCTAGACTAATTCTGACTCTTTTGCTATACACTCACCATGTTACTCTATGAGGATTATGAGCTATGGGTTATTGCAATTATCTCTCGATCAACTACAATAATTTACTAGAGCATTCTCTCGAACTACTCTAGTTGATAATTTATCCCACCAAAGTTTCGTTATCTCTAACCCCACTTTTAAATTCAAGTAATGAATCTCTTCAATTACCCAAAAATGGTGTTGTTCAACAACAATCTAACATGGTATTCTTTCTCAAGCAACACCAAGCAATTAGACACGATTAATTAAGGGCTCATTCAATTAATCACCATACAAAGCATAATTGAATAATCTTAGATTAAACCCGGATCGATTATAACAATATTGAGTCAAAGTTCCATCAACCCTAGACGGATTGTTTAGCTACTCATGCTAAAACACAAAGAAAGCATAAAATAATTCATAATTCCCAAACTAATGACAAAAGATGGAGAATAGAAAAACTCTAATTGTAGCATGGTCTTCTCACACTTGTTCTTGCCTCCAAAGTCAGTCTCTAAACAAGCTTGATACTTCTTGGACGAGTTTATAGGATTTTAAATAGCGCTAGGCTAATTCTCCCGTTTTTACACTTAGGTCCTTGAATTTTCTGGGCATTTCAGGACTCGACCGCGACCGCGGTGATTTGCGTACTTTCTGCCTCGTGTTATTTGGTCCACCGCGTTCCAGCTGCCGCGGTCGACCGCGGTCGCGGTAGGCTTAAGTCCAGCCATCCTTCGCCCTTTTCTTGCTTCTTTTTACTTGGGTTCTTTTTTATTGGCCTTATATTCTCGTGATTGACTCCAAAATGATCCTAAGTATTTTCCGAACGTGAATTATTTCCTGCAAAGCATAAAAACACTATTTAAAGCATTTTGTTATCATGTTTGCACTTAAAACAACACTAAAGTATGGTTCATTAAGAGTGTAAATAGCGTCTATATAGCCTACTATCATGTATGTGCATGAATTTTGGATCTACTTATCCCCAAGGTTATTCCACTACGAATTACGAAGGTTATTAAGAAAAGTTTATACCATCATGAATTATCACTTAGTTTTCATAGATAATTTAGAGCTTGCAAAGATTTCATCAAAACTTTTTAGTCGAAGGATTGTTCCTCCTTTATTCTAACCTATACACCTGATAGATCTACTCCGTAATAATTAGCACCATCGAAAGAATTATCTAATATATGTACTCGTTGAATAGTCGAGATGTGCACAAATTTATTATTATTAATAAATAAATAAAAAGAATCACTCCGTATTAATATTTAGAATAAATTAACAAAAAAAGAATCATCCATTACATGTATCCATATTTAGTCTATACTTCCTCTCTCCAGAAAATATTCTACTCTTGGGTGAACCTCCAAAACAATAAACATATATTAAGAAATCCATCTTTTAACATTATTTAAAAATAAAATTGACCATACTGAACTTAACTTATTCATTGTAAGTATAACAAATACTCCTAGGCTCTTTACTCTAAGGGCAACCTTGAAAAAGAAGTTAATTCTGATATCCAAAAAAAATCAAAATTTTGTGACCACAAAAAAAAGGCCAAAAAAGCAATTAAAGTGGGACCGGAGACAGTAGTAATTTGCATTCGCACACACACTACCAGATACTGCTTCTGATTGTGACACTGATTTCAGAATTCAGACTTCTTGACTCACTGGAACATGAAATTCATATATATTGTCAATTCTTGGTTTCATTAGTTCAGATCTTGTGAAGGACCTAAGACTAGAAAACTAGGTGAATTCAACCCTGTTTCCATCCACTGAGTACAGTTCACAAATCACAAGTCTGAAACTCTATAATTTCCCTGAAGGTTTCTCATGTTCTGCTGGTGAAGAGGGGGAATGAATATGTAACATGCTACATTTCGAAAGGCTTTACTATCACTAACACCGGATTATACATTTCCACAACTTTTTACCATATTTACAAGCCAACAAGCTAGTTGGCTACGACTTGAAAAATAAGAAACTGAAGAGCATCCAACAAAGCTCTATGTGACATATCGAGCCTCAACTATGGAAGATCCATCAAGCACGTATCATCTGCACATTTACAGAGACAGAAACAGTAAGAGCAGGATAGGGGATGCTTAGTGATAATGCCCTAACTTATTAGCAAGAATATGACATTTTTGCATGGAGACAACTACCTTGCGAAAATTATGGATTTAAAAATAAAAAAAGAAGAAGAGAGAACAAGATAAGAAATCCAATATCGATCTCATATGGAAAAAGTAGGAATGTGCTCGCTTTTCCTCAAAAGATTAAAAAGAAAACTCCACAAGTGCAGACACATTCATTGGTTCCAAGCATCTCTCATGAAAAATAAGGACAAAACAATTCACTGTTTATATGTGCCTGTAGCTTCCTAATTCTTCATTAATATACAGGTTTGACTGGGTGCAGAGGCTCTCAACAACAGACTAGAGTTCAGATTTAATAGATGTTACATTATCAAAATGCATTGACTAGGAAACTGGGGTCATAGTCCTGGGGAATATAACACCAGTTCTTGTAGTAAGATAGTCTCAGATTCCTAGTTGTTCTGCAGAGATCAACTAAATGTTTTGTCTAAAATAGAGAGAATTCAACAGCAACTTCTATTAATTAGATTAGAGAAATATCATAGTCGTAAAGCGGAAAGTCAACCAAAGGATACAAAAAGTTAATTAAAGTTCATTTAGGGGTCTCAAGCAGTGATCATAGGCATTGACTAAAATAACACCAAAGGATTACGAGGAAAGAAAGAAAAGAAAGGGGAGCTGGGGGGAATGGTAGATGCAATCAAGAAAAAACAAGTAACTGAACTGATACTACAAATATCGTACCATCCTTGGAATGCTTCTCCCTTGTAGTGTTTTCACTGCAGCTTTTGCAAAGGCTTGTGAAGCTTCGGCTTCAGCTTCAGCAGCCTCAGCCACTCTAGCAGCCTCCTCAGCTTCTTCTATGGCTGCTTCTGCTTCTGCAACAGCTTGTGCAGCAGAAGCTGCTGCCTCTTGAAGTGTCATACTCCTCATCGTAGCTAACTCTAAATCTACTTGAGCCTTAGTAGTACGCAAGTTCATATCATCCCGATCAACCCTATTCGAGATCCTCTGCCCGCTTTCCAAGAGAGGAACGGAAGGCATTCTTCTTCTATCAGATAATGCTGACATCGGTGCTATTCTATACTTTCGCTTCACCTGCAAAAAAAAAAACATACTTACTATCATAATCAGAATGAATCGAACTACTGATCATCATTCATGAATTTGAATCCACGAGTTCGTACTGGCTTCGCACTCTAAGAGGGCAAGATAAACAACAATTTAAGCGTGATGCAAAACTGAATATCACCTTGATAAGTCTCCCAGTTGCAGTTAAATACTTCAGTTTCGCTGAAAGTAGCCTTTTAAAGTTTGGAGGTGCCCAGTATTGATCCTACAATATATCAAAAGTACTGAGTATAACAGACTGATAGATGTCGCGATCATTTATAACTTTTGTTAAGAATTGAGATTTCATGAAAGTTGACAGTTATGCATTATCTAAAGTTTATCACATGGCGCCTTAGTTTGAGCCCATCTCTTAACGTAGAGAAGTAAGATCAAACACAGAGGAAAAATTGTTAATATAGAACCATCAGATTAATGTTACAATCATAGAAGGTAACATTCAGTTCATACCAAACAGGATGCTAAACCACGACCCATCTATACTTTAAAATTATTTCACAAAATTAGACTCGTACAATCCTATGAAGTTGATCTACTGTTGTGAGTGCCAATAGTCAGATGCTTTAAAAACTTGTGTCATGCCACACATAAAGAATAAACGACTGCACATGGAAAAAGCCAAATACTATAATTAATGAGTTTCAAGAAAAGGTCATACTTAGTAAGAACTAAGAAGCGCAAAACGCAAACACCATTCAGAACGTTATTGGTTGCACAACAAGTACAATTTCAAAATTCCAAAACATGTTAGACGCCCTAAGTAAGAGCATTATGCATTATAGCTAAGCAATACTGCACTAAATTCCGAAACATACAAATGTGGTTAATCCCGCCATATCCCGAGTGCCCTTTATCGCTTAACTAATAGCCTGTCGTGCGAGTGTCTTATTTTTCGCACATTAAGCTCAACAAGAAGATGAGTACCTCTATGTATGTAGCTATAGTAGTCTTGTTGGAACCACCTGGCTCCTTCAAGTTGCTTATAGCCTCCATTATAAGATTATCCAACCTGTAATAGTAGCAAAGCAGCACCACTTTAAGCTGTCGTATTTCCAGCAAGAAAAATAAGACCCAAAAAAATGGAACTCAACAAACTTATGAAAAGGCTAGGCCAACTTTTAGCCATCTACCATCGTCGGAATGCTAAAAACTAAACAAGAATTGTTACTTGGACATAACATGTGTAGAATGTGAAAATAATTAAACTACCAAAATTTGAGATCATGCAGAAGCCAAGATTTAACTAAATCCGTTAGCACAAGCAAATGTAGAAGGTTACAATAGTCATGCTGTAACAGGTAATGAGTAAGGTTTGACCTTATGATAGATCTTTTTGACCCACCAATCTGTGGAGAACCACTAGAAGTAGTAGCTAGCCTTGCTTCAACAATTTCCTCATCACTATGAGCCTCAATGTTAGCAGCTAAAGAATTCTCATCCTGTTTACGAGTTTGATTCATTCTTTTGAGAGCCAGCCTTGCTTTCTCTCTAGAACCCCAGCCATTTGCCATCACACTCATGTTCCTCCACTTGTCCTGAATAGCGTCAACAAAGACAAATTAACATTTCATGCATAAATAAATAGCTAAGAAAAAATTAAGTTATGTAACCTTCATCGACTCAAATGACACTAAAGCTTCCTCTCAACAAAAGAGAATTTTGTCCTAAAAGAAAAGGAGGGAAATTCGACCTTTAGATCTACATTTGAACGCAAGCACAACACTCCGCTAAATTCTGGGTCCTTTAGGATCGTCCGCCATTTGCCTGGTCCATGCTTCCGAACCCCAGCTTTAAGAGCAGCTTCTTCTTCTGGAGTCCACTTCTGTTTAGGAGCACCCATCCAAGTATTTAAAAAATTAGCCTTCAGAACAACCTAATCAGAAAACCATAAAAATGTGTCAAAAACACAGAAGAAGATGATGGACAATTAGTGAGATGCAGAATGGAATTATATATCTGAACAAGCAACATAAACTCACATAAGTAAAACTAAGCTATTAACGACAGTCTAGTACAAAACATGGAAACTGCCTCAAAATAAATATGTAATTGGTGTCGTAGAAGATACACAATACTCACTCATGCTCTTATAACACATTTGCATTCGGATCACCTAATTCCATGCACAAAGCTATTGTTCCAGAGTATGACCACTCCCAACAGGCATGAGCAGTAATCATTCAGCAAAGGCGTTAATATTATAAAATCCCTGAAATTGAGAAATGGAATTCAATGAGCAAATAGCTTGTCTTCGAAAAGTTCTCCAAGTGTTTATCGTGAATCTTTCACTTTATGTTGTGCATTGCTCTGAATACCTCAAGTTAATTCCTTTTGCACACGCTTAACAAATCCTATTATAGCTTTAAATACAGGCAAATCAATCATAAAAACAAACATGGCCTATACAATATTAGAATCATATAGAAAATTTCGAGTGAAACCAAGCATCTGCTTAATTACATTGCAGTCCCTTGTGAATCCTAAATTTCAACATATTTATTTATTTTTTGGCTGAAGAACAGACTTAACATGTACAAGCTTTAATCCCTAAGGTCTTGATCACAAAAATAAATTCAAATGAATTTCAACAGAAATCTAGTTCATGAATATAAATTATGATGACAAGATGAACCACGTGTTCTAGCGAAATCAAATGATTGCAGAAACATAAATGAACATAAATATTCATAAAAGCATCATAGTTAGACCAAATTATGGAAAATCACAAGCATAAAGAGGGTAAATTTTCATAAAGATACCATCTTTTTACTCAATTTCGGAGAATCACAAACAGAAGCCCTAGTTTTAGCCGATATATTCAGGAGGTCAAAATTTCACAAATATATTACCTTCAAGCTGAATTATGGAAAATCACAAATCGAAACCCTAGTTTAGCCAATAAACTAGGAATTATCAAAAGAAAATTACAACTCAATCAGAAAAAAAAATGATCGAGAAAGAGAGGAAATTGAAGAACAGAATGAGATCGAGAATTACCAAAGAAGATCTGCAGAAAAGAATGATTAAAGCCTAAGAATTTGAATTTCCCTTTTTATATATTTTCTATAAACTTTTCTCGTAGACGTAATGTTCTCTCTCTCTCTTTTGTTATTTTTTTCTTTTCTTTTTCTTTTTCTTAATGTTACACTCCTTTTCTCTTTTTCTTTTTTCCTAATGACTACTCTTTTTTTAAAAAAGCTTCATACATTACATTTTCCAAATTACATCATATTTTCCCCCAACGTATTTTATTTTATATTTTCCTCTCTAGTCTTGTTTGAGATATATTCGTCCTGCTATATTTTTGGACTTATTTTATTAGTGTTCTTTTTTTAGTTATAAGGATTTATATATGAAAATTAAATATATACTGCATTATTTAGTTTAATCTTCCAGAAATATGTTGTCCCAATATGGTCAATGATCATATACAAAAAATGATAACACCACAATTACAACAAAAAACCAAGCGAATTCCTACAAATAGGAAAATATGATAACATAGAAAAAAAGAAGATGATACAATTTTAAACTCTCCACGAATCTATACTTAGCTAAAGTGTGTTACTTTGTTAGCTTCCTTATGCATATATAATATATGCTTGAGTTTCATTCTGACTTTTATCTCATTAATCAAACGAGAGAAGTAGCGTGTTGAAAATTTCCTTGAGTCAATTTCATTATTTAAAGGTTTTGCATCTTTAATTCCTACTATATATGTACCAGCCTAACATTTCAGCCTGCGTGTCAGTATTTAGTAGCTTTAGTTATGACAATTTTTTTTGGTTATAGAAAAAAATTTGGGGGTATGATATTTCGATGAAAATGTATTTTCTTTGAATAGAGGTTTGCTTAAGAAAGTTGTTTTCTTATAGTTGTACTGTCCTACTCGGTACTTACTCACCTCTTCTTTCTCGTGTAAATCTTATAAATTATTTCTCTGATTTTGTTTCCCTTTTTTCTTTTTTCTTTTTTTTTCTTTTCTTAATCTGGACTTCGTCCAGTCATGAATCCTGTTTTACTATTCATCTCTTTCTCTTAATCTATACCTTAACAACTATCTTCTTTAACCACACCCTGGTCAT
>MDKI01086239.1:0-26568 GCA_005239505.1 Nicotiana paniculata
ACAACTGTTTGGAAGTAAGCAAAAACAGTGTAAATGCAAAATAGGAAGGTGACTCCGAAGCCTCCGAGCGCAACGATAGGTTTACCTTGAGTTTCCTCGGCAAGAGTCCGCACAGCTACTAACGATCAATACATGGATCTACACAAAAATGTGCAGAAGAGTAGTATGAACACACCACAGCGATGAGCCGTAAGTATCAAGACGAACCTCGGTAAAATAGTGACGAGGACTAGTCAAGACACCCACTGGTCTAATAAACTGATTAAATATCAACATAGGAATAACAGGGAAAACGATAAACAAATAAAGGCTACGCAATATAGCTAACAATACAGTGAATTCGATAAAGAAGGAAAACAACAAGTATAAGCGGAAACCATGAAACAACACAAAGATTGAATATAATACAAACAAATCTGGAATGTAAATATACAACACGGACAAGTAATGTCTCAACAACTTCAACCATTTCTACATCAAATTCGTAGTCATCTCTACGAGGTTCCGAACCTCGGACAAATCACCATTTACGGGTCCCAATATTCGAACCCTAACACTTGGCATCTTGCACCCTCATTTGAGTGCTAACTGCACGGACGACTTATGTGCCAATTGGGTCATCTCCACCCATACGGTAAGTACAACAAGAATATCTATACTTGACAAGAACAAGGAGCCCTAAATTCATTACTAGTACTTAACTAAGTGTATGCTTGTGCAGGTGTCCTAGCATGATTCAACAACCCATAAGTATAAGGAAAGAAAAAGGCAACACGTACATTGTCATCTCACAAATTTCCACATGAATAAATCACGCCGTAAGTGTTCCAGTACACAATATCAACAACAAGGAATGCCCCAAGACCAACACAAGTACCACAAACAATCCCTGACATAACCCACCTTGTCTCGCCACATGTGCAATAGTAAAGTATCTGCCCGCCTTGTTTCGCCACACGTGCATAAACATGTTCCCACCTTGTCTCGCCACATGAGTAACCCACATATACATATCCCGCCTTGTCATGCCGCATGTGCAATATCAATAGAAACACGGCACGACAGAAACCTCGTGCAAACCCCATATCAGCAACCCCACGGCAGAAACCTCGTGCATCACAATAACCACAAGTGCACGGAGGAAATCTCGTGCATCTCAATAACCACAACAAGTATAATAACAACAATTGAAAATGATACAAGATACGGTAGATACACCAATTCAAGAACATTTGATCACAAGAAGAGCAAGGCTAGTTCGCAAGGAATATGCACAACAAAGAATACTAGGCATAATAAGGACTGCTCAACAAGGAAGAAAAATAACGTATAAGGGTCGCACCCAAATGCACAGTTCAACAACAAGAAAACTCACACGAATCCGATAACTCCATACAAGAGAAAGTCAACTAAGGTATAGAATATCTAAACTTCTTTTAAGGTTGAGCCGTTACGAGGATATTCAACAATTTCACTTAAGGACAAGCAGCAGGAAAAATAATCATAACTTCAGTTAAGACCAAAACAATTATAGGAGGAGATGAAGATAATTACAATTTGATGACAAGAAATTAAGAGGACCTAGCATGACAGTAAAAAGGAATAATTCTTCAGATAAGCCAATTAGGAGTTAAATAGGCAAGAGGAGTAAATCCAAAAGTAAGAAATCCTAGATTTAGGCAAGTAAAGATGAAACTAGAATTTGGAAATTCAATCATGCTAAGGACCATTCATACTTGACGAATATAAGGACCTAAGATTCCTAAAGGGACAACTTCCCACAAATAAGTTCGAGCACGCACTCGTCACCTGGCGTACACGAACTACAATCAACATAGAGGACTCAAATCCTAAGGGGCAATTCCCCGACACAAGGTTAGGCAAGATACTTACCTCAACCGCTCAAATCAAACTTGAAATCACGTTCCTACCACGAGTATCCGACTTCCAATGGCCCAAATCTAATATCAATAGCATCATGTAAATAATACTACAAGCAACTAGTTTAACTAATAAATTCGAAGCTAGGACGCGAAATTAGGAAAATTGCCCAAAAAGTACCTCGGGCCCACGTCTCGGAATCAGATAAAAATTTACAAATTATGAACATCCGCTCAATTATGAGAACACTCGAACAAAAAATCATCAAAAATCGACCTCAAGATCTCACTCAAATCTCAGATTCAATTGGGGAACTTTTTCTCCCATTTCCAAACTTTTACTCTCAAATTCCTTGATAAAATGAGGAAAACCACAATAGATTAATGAAATAAAACCAAATTCGAGTAAGAAATCGTTACCCACAAGATTCCTCTGAAAATTCGTCAAATAATCGACTTCTCCCGAGCTCAAAATAAAAAATGGAGTAAAAATTAAAAACACTAGATTATGCCCCCTTTTCTTCCCAGCGATCCTCGCACCTGCGCATTCCGCACCTGCGGTCCAACCAGTCGCACCTGTGGAAATCCCTAACTCACACATCTTCGCACCTGCGCTTAAGGTCATGCACCTGGCTCCCTAAATTTCGCATCTGCGGGCTTCCCTTCCGCGCATGCGACCTCGCACCTGCGGCTACCCATCCGCAGGTGCGGAAAAATACCAGAACTCCAAAAACCAGCAAGTCAACAAACTCTAAATTCCCAAAACAATCCGTTAACCACCCGAAACGCACCCGAGGCTGCGGAACCTCGACCAAACATACCAACCAATCCTATAACTCCATAAGAACTTAGTCGAGCCTTCAAACCCCATCACATAACATCAAGATCGCCAATTATGCATGGATTCAATCCTAAGAACTTATGAAATTTCCAAAATCCACAACTGATGCCGAAACACATCAAAACTAGTCCGAATGACCTGAAATTTGACACACAGGTCATAAATGACACTACAGACTTACAACCACTTTCAGAATCCCGTTCCGAGCCCAATATCAAAATTTTACCTATTGGTCGAAATTGCCAAAATTCTAACTTTCGCCAATTCAAGCCTAAATCTACCACATACCTCGAGAACACATTCCGGACGCGCTCCTAAGCCCAAAATCGCCATACGAAGCGGCTAACATCATCCATAACTTGTTCCGGAGCCGTTTACATAAAAGTCAAATTTCGGTCAAAACTTCATTGTTTAAGCTTCCAAAACAACAGTCATTCTTCCAATTCGACTCTGAATCATCCGGTAACAGAATCCAGCCATGCACACAGGTCGATGTACACAATGTGAAGCTGTTCAAGAACTTATTCCACCGAATGGAGCTTAAATTCTCAAAATGACCGGTCGGGTCGTTACATTCTCCTTCTCTTAAACAAACGTTCGTTCTCGAACGTGCCAAGGTTCACCTCGAACTCATCCAATCACTGATTGCACACTTCCAACACACACTCGCGGGTGATCCCACATCACCCCAACTTACATAAGCCTAATGATACCATCATAACTGCAATTTAGCCTTTCTATCACCACCGATAAGCCTCATACCTCAATTTCTCACCATCTACTCATTTCCAACAGACCCGATTCTAAATCCATCTCCGGCATTAGCCTCAACCAGCTGCATCAACTCATGACTATACCCACAAAGTACCACCACACAACATAACACACTACACATAGGCCCTTAATAACACTTCTGATCACAATAGCTACCCGAAATCAACTCAATACCGACAATTAGCCTCATATCCGATAGAACCCTATTCCAAACCTCCATCACACTGATGATAATGCAAGAAAAACGAATACCTCACAACTTTGACACCCGAATCACCAGGCCACAACTAACACCACCGGGCACACACCCCGCAAGATAAAACTCAAGGAGCGCAAAACGAAAATGACTGAATACGAAAAGAGAACACATAAGGAAACTATCAAACAAGCCCGACGGGCAGAATTCTCTATAAATGTTAACCTACAAAACAATATAACAAGGAAAAATCAAAGCATATAAACGAATCACAAGAACCCTGTCCTGATATAACTTCTATGACGGTACACAACCCGGTTCAAGCACTTCAAATCACACGAAAACACGAGGGTTTCACCCTCAACCCTAAATAAAAAATAGGATATATATATCCCACCAACTGGAACTTTTCACTAGATCACTTCCTTCCACAAACTTACAACACATGCTGGCCCCCACACCGGTGGAGCATAAGCATCACAGCTCGTAACCACTATACTCAGGAATCGCATCAAGCCTACCATACTGGACAACAAGAATTTACTACTAGTCTCATATCTCTCAATAATGAACAGAAACAAACAATAGACATGGGCTACCACTCATAGAATCTCCCAACAGGAGAAAACACAAAAAATAGAGTGCAAAGCATGAAACTCACTCATAAATGAAACAACAATGAGGGAACTCGTCCCTACCAGCAGAGCTATAATGAATAATAATTGGTGCCCCTCTGTAACAAATCAAAACATACTTTTACTATAACATCTGGCACAATGGCCTCCAGCCTACTATACGAAACACATCAACGGGCCGGGCCTCCCCCTCTTAGGCGCCCTCCACTCACCTAAATGCCTTATTGTAACAAATCTGCTCGGAGCTTGGGACAATCTCTCACCGTGTAGCTGGTATCTCCAGACTCAAAACAACCTCTCTGCTGACATGGCTATGGAAACTGTGTGGTACGAGTACTCTGAGGCCCATGAGTACCTGAAACTCTATGCGAAACTGGTAATGAAAACTGAACTGGCTGACCTACAAAACCTCTGCCGTGTAATACCCTACCTCCATAATAAGGACCAGTAGATCTCCCCGGCCTACGAGGCCTCCTCACCTCTCTTCCCTCTCTCTCTTGACCTTTTCTGTCCTCCCTCTCACAGCCCCTCCTGACATCTCTCTCATGATCCAGCATGCCTTTAACTCTGCGAGAAATCCCTACCACCTGCTGAAATGAAACATCCGTCTCTAACTGCTGAGCTATGCCGAACCGAATATCACCCCTGAGGCCCTCAATGAATCTACGAACACACTTTCTAACTGTAGCAACCAAAACAGGTGCATGTCTGGCCAAATCACTGAATTTGAAGGCATACTCTGATACTGACATAGTGCCCTGGCGCAACCGCTCAAACTTCGTCCTCCATGCATCTCGGAGGGACTGAGGTACAAACTCGCTCAAGAACATATCTGAAAACTGACCCCATGTAAGTGAAGATGACTCGGCCGGGCTACCCAACTCATATGCCCGCCACCACTGATAAGCCGCTCCCCTGAGCTGGCATGTAATGAAAGAAACCCCGCTCGTCTCCACAATACCCATAGTACGAAGAATGCGGTGACACTCCTCCAGGAAACCTTGGGAATCATCTGTCGCCAATCCATTGAAGGTAGGAGGGTTGTACTTCTTGTACCTCTCAAGTCTAAGTTGTTCCTCCTCAGATGATGCTTCCCTAACCACGGGCGGAACTGGGATCCCAGGTTGTGCTGCCATGACACCTGGAACCTGACCCACATGATCTCACTGCTATGGAGTGTGGGCGACAGGAGTCTGAGTTCCTCCCTCGCTCTGTGAAGTAGCTGGTGCACCCGGAAGCAACCCCGCCTGAGTCAAGGTACCAATCATATCCCAGAACTATGCCAAGGTCTCCAGAAGTCTGGGTGTAACAACAGGCGCCTCTGGTGCCTAACCCCCAACTAGAACTGCTGGCGGCTCCTCAACGGCTGCTCTGGTAGGTGCTCTAGCAGCGGCACGTGCCGCTCGTCAGCCTTTGCCTCTACCTCTACCTTTGGCGGCATCTGCTCCGGGGGTAACATCCTCAAGATCTGCAGCTCGCGTCCTCATCATTTGTGAGAGAATGGAATGATAATTTTAAACTTCGAGATCAATGATATTGCACGACAAGAATGAAGGAAGTGAAGTTCTCCTAATAGTTCCGTAGCCTCTCGAAGATAAGTACAGACGTCTCCGTACAGATCCAAAAGACTCAACTAAACTCGCTTATGACTCATAGCACCTATGAACCTAGGGCTCTGATACCAACTTGTCACGACCCAAATTTCTCTCCGTTGGGTATTGTGATGGCACCTAGTCTTAAGGACTAGGTAAGCATAATATTCATGGAATAACGCCAATAATAGTAAATCTAATATATATATATATATATATATATAAATAAATAATTCTTTGTACATTGGATATTCCCAAAACCCGGTAGTACAAGTCATAAGCTTTATAGAGTTTACTACAACTTCTAATTACAACTGTTGTGAAGTAAGCAAAAACAATGTAAATGCAAAATAGGAAGGTGACTCCGAAGCCTGCGAGCGCAACGACAGGTTTACCTTGAGTCTCCTCGGCAAGAGTCCGCACAGCTACTAACGATAAATACCTGGATCTGCACAAAAATGTGCAGAAGAGTAGTATGAGCACAACACACCGGTGCCCAATAAGTATCAAGACTAAACTCGGTGAAGTAGTTATGAGGACTAGTCAAGACACCCACTGGTCTAATAAACTGAACAAGTATCAACATAGGAACAAAAGGGAAAATGATATACACATAAAGGCTACGCAATATCGCTAACAATACAGTGAATTCGATAAAGAAGGAAAACATTAAGTATAAGTGGAAACCATGAAACAACACGAAGATTGAATAGAACACAAGAAAATCTGGAATGAAAATATAAAACACGGATAGGTAATGTCTCAAAAACTTCAACTATTTCTACATCAAATTCGTAGTCATCTCTACGAGGTTCCGAACCTCGGACAAATCACAATTTACGGATCCCAATATTCGAACCCTAACACTTGGCCTCTTGCGCCCTCATTTGAGTGCTAACTGCACGGACGACTTATGTGCCAATTGGGTCATCTCCACCCATACGGTAAGTATAACAAAAATATCTATACTTGACAAGAACAAGGAGCCCCAAATTCATTACTAGTACTTAACTAAGTGTATGCTTGTGCAAGTGTCCTAACATGATTCAACAACCCATAAGTATAAGGAATGAAAAAGGACACACGTACCTTGTCATCTCACAAATTTCGACACGAATAAACTCACGTCATAAGTGTTCTAGTACACAATATCAACAGCAAAGAATGCCCCCAGGCCAACAAAAGTATCACAAACAATCCCTGACATAGCCCACCTTGTCTCGCCGCATGTGTAATATTAAAGTATCTGCCCGCCTTCTTTCGCCACACATGCATAAACATGTTCCCACCTTGTCTCGCCACATGAACAACCCACTTATACATATCCCGCCTTGTCACGCCGCATGTGCAATATCAATATAAAACACGGCACGACAGAAACCTCGTGCAAACCCCATATCAGCAACCTCACAGCAGAAACCTCGTGCAGCACAATAATCACAAGTGCACCGCAAAAATCTCATGCATCGCAATAACCACAACAAGTACAACAACAACAATTGACAATAATACAACATTTCAAGAACCTTTGATCACAAGATAATCAAGGCTAGTTCGCAAGGAATATGCACAACAAAGAATACTAGGCATAATAAGGACAACTCAACAAGGAAGAAAAATAACGTATAAGGGTCGCACCCAAATGCCGGTTCAACAATAAGAGAACTCACACGAATCCGATAACTCCATACAAGGGCAAGTCAACTAAGGTATACAATATCTAAACTTCTTTTAAGGTTGAGAAGTTACGAGGATATTCAACAATTTCACTTAAGGACAAGCAACATAAAAAATAATCATAACTTCAGTTAAGACCAAAACAATTTTAGGAAGAGATGAAGATAATTACAATTTGATGAAAAGCAATTAAGAGGACCCAACATGAAAGTAAAAATGAGTAATTCTTCAGATACGCCAATTATGAGTTAAATAGGCAAGATGAGTAAATCCAAAAGTAAGAAATCTTGCATTTAGGCAAGTAAAGATGAAACTAGAAATTTGGAAATTCAATCATGCTAAGGAAAATTCATACTTGACGAATATAAGGACCTAAGGTTCCTAAAGGGTCAACTTTCCAAAAATAAGTTTGAGTATGCACTCGTCACCTCGCGTACACGGACTACAATCAGCATAGAGGACTCAAATCCTAAGGGGTAATTTCCCCACACAAGGTTAGGCAAGATACTTTTCTCAAACGCTCAAATAAAACTTGAAATCACGTTCTTTCCACGAGTATCCGAATCCCAATGGCCCAAATCTAATCAAATCAATAACATCGGGTAAATAATACTACAAGCAACTTGTTTAACTAATAATTTTGAAGCTAAGATGCGAAATTAGGAAAATTGTCGAAAAAGTACCTCGGGCCCATGTTTCGGAATCGGGTAAAAATTTACAAATTATGAACACCCGCTCAATTATGACAGCACTCGAACAAAAATCATCAAAAACTGACATCAAAATCTCATTCAAATCTCGGATATTCAATTGGGGAACTTTTTCTCCCATTTCCAAACTTTTACTCTCAAATTTCTTGATAAAATGAGGAAGACCACAATAGATTAATGAAATAAAACCAAATTCGAGTAAGAAATCGTTACCCACAAGATTCCCCTGAAAATCTGTCAAAGAATCTCCTTCTCCCCAGCTCAAAATAAAAAATGGAGTGAAAATAAACAACCCTCGATTCTGTCCCCTTTTCTGCCAAGAAATCCTCGCACCTGCGGAAATTTCTCACACCTGCACATTCCACACCTGTGGTCCAACCAGTCGCACTTGTGAAAATCACTAACTCCCATATCTTCGAACCTGCGAAAATCACTAACTCGCAGGTGCGGCCAAAACCTC
The DNA here is from genome assembly GCA_005239505.1 of Nicotiana paniculata. Classification (NCBI taxonomy): domain Eukaryota; kingdom Viridiplantae; phylum Streptophyta; class Magnoliopsida; order Solanales; family Solanaceae; genus Nicotiana; species Nicotiana paniculata. The sequence goes on from MDKI01086239.1 coordinate 8,766, forward strand.
GCACTTGAGCCTCATGCCTGGCTCCTCAAATTCCACATCTACAGGCTTCCCTTACGTGCATGCGACCTCGAATCAGCGGCTACCTATCTGCAAGTGCGGAAAAACACCAAAACTCGAAAAAACCAGCAAGTCAGCAAACTCTAACTTCCCAAAATAATCCGTTAACCACCTGAAACACACCCGAAACACACCTGAGGCCCCCGGAACCTCGACCAAACATACCAACCAATCCTATAACTCCATACAAACTTAGTCTAGCTTTCAAACCCCATCACATAACATCAAAATTGCCAATTACGCTTGGATTCAAGCCTAAGAACTTATGAATTTTCTTAAATCCACAACCGATGCCGAAACACATCAAAACTAGTCCGAATGACTTGAAATTTGACACACAGGTCAAAAATGACACTACGAACCTACAACCACTTTTAGAATCCTATACCGAGCCCGATATCAAAATTTCACCTATCAGCCGAAATCGTCAAAATTTTAACTTTCGCCAATTCAAGCCTAAATCTACCACAGACCTAGAGAACACATTCCAGATGCGCTTCTTAGCCCAAAATCACCATATGAAGCTGCTGACATCATCCATAACTCCTTCTGGAGCCGTTTACATAAAATTCAAATTCTGGTCAAAGCTTCACTGTTTAAGCTTCCAAAACAACAGCCCTTCTTCCAATTCGACTCTGAATCATCCGGTAACAGAATCCAACCATGACCGTAGGTCGATGTACACAATGTGAAGCTATTAAATACCTTTTCCCACCAAACAGAGCTTAAATTCTCAAAACGACTGGTCGAATCGTTACATTAGAGGAACACAAGCAACATTTGAGAGTTGTGCTTCAGAACCTGCGGGAACATAAACTATATGCTAAGTTTTCCAAGAGTGAGTTCTGGTTAGATTCTGTGGCATATTGGGGAATGTTGTCAGGTGAGGGTATTAAGTTGGATCGCAGGAAGATCAAGGCAGTATAAAGTTGTCCTCTTCCTACCACTACGATCGAGATCTGGAGTTTCTTGGGGCTAGCAGGTTGTTATCATCGGTTTGTGGAGGGTTTCTCATCTATTGTAGCAACTTTGGCTAGATTAACCCAGAAGGGTGCTCTGTTCTGATGGTCCAATGATTGTGAGGCGAACTTTCAGAAGCTCAAGACAGTTTTGACTACAACACCAATTTTAGTGTTGCCTTCCGATTTAAGGATGTATACTGTGTATTGCGACGCTTCACGCATTGGCCTGGGTTTTGTATTTATGCAGTATGGGAGAGTTATTGCATATGCTTCACATCAGCTAAATCCCCACAAGAAGAATTACCCCATACATGATTTGGAGTTGGCCACCATGATAGTTCATGCTCTCAAGATCTGGAGGCATTATCTTTATGGGGTGTCCTATGAAGTTTACACCGATCATCGTAGCTTCCAACATTTTTTTAAGTAGAGGGTTCTTAATTTGAGGCAGCACATGTGGCTTGAATTAATAAAGGATTATGATGTTACCATCCTTTATCATCCGGGCAAGGTGAATGTGGTTGCAGATGCCTTGAGCAGAAAGGGCGAGAGCATGGGTAAATCTACATTTAATTCAGCAGAGGAGAGGCCACTGGCTTTGGACATCCATTACTCAGCTAACAGACTTATGAGGTTGAATATTTCGGAGCCCAGTCGAGTTCTTGCATATGTTGTGTCCTAGTCTTCATTATTTGAGCGGATCAAGGATCGTTAGTACGATGATCCGCACCTTCTGGTTCTTAGAGAGAATGTACTATGGGGTGGTGACAAGGAGGTTACTATCGGCGAGGATGGTGTTCTACGGCTCCAGGGTCGCTTATGTGTTCGTAATATTGATGGCTTGAGAGAGAAGATTCTATAGAATGTACATAGTTCTCGGTATTCTATTCATCTTGATGCTATGAAGATGGATTGCGGCCCAAGGTAGCATTATTAGTGACGATAGATCAAGAAGAACATAGTTGAGTATGTAGCTAGGTGTCTAAATTGCCAGCAAGTTAAGTATGCGCACCGGAGGCCAGGTGGCCTACTCTAGCAGATGGTTATATCGAAGTGGAAATGGGAGCGGATCACTATGGATTTTTTAGTTGGGTTGCCGTGGACGTTGAGGAAGTTGATGTTGTTTGGGTCATTGTCGATAGACTGACCAAGTTGGCACACTTTATTCCAGTTCTGACTACGTACTCTTCAGAAAGATTGTCCGATTGCATAATGTACCTGTTTCCATCATTTCAGATAGAGTCCCTCAGTTCACTTTGCATTTTTGGAGAGCAGTACATAGTGAGTTGGGCATCCGGGTAGAGCTCAGCACAGCCTTCCATTCACAGATCGACGGGCAGTCAGAGTAAACAATTTAGATTCTGGAGGATATGCTCAGAGCGTGTGGGATTTATTTTTGGGGGGGGGGGGAGTGGGATCGACTCTTGCCTTTGGACGGGTTTTCTTATAACAAAAATTATCAGTAAAATATCTAGATGGCTCTATTTGAGGCTTTATATGGTTGGCAATGTCGTTCGCCCATTAGATTGTTTGAGCCCGACGAGCCTAGGTTATATATGGAACTAATTTAGTGAAATATGCCTTGGAGAAGTTAAAGTTGATCCAGGAGCGGATTCGCACAACGCAGTACAAACAGAAAAGTTATGTGGATAAGAAGGCGCATGATTTATCATTTATGGTGGGCGAGAAGGTAATATTGAGAGTCTATGAAGGGTATCATGAGGTTCAGGAAGAAGGTCAAGATGAACCCAGGTATGATTGTAGACCCGTTCGAGGACTAACATTTGCTTAAGAGGTGGAGAATGTAATGACCCGACCGTCTGTTTTGCTTTTAAGATCCCCGTTCCCTAATTAAGACTTCCCGTATGTGCTTTTACTGTTTTATGACTTGCGGGGATGGTTGGTTTAGGTTTGGGAGGGTTCAGGTTGAAATCGGAACACTTAGTTCCTTAATAGTGGCTTATGATGGCCAAGTTTGACTTGAGTCAACGTTTTGAGTAAACGACCTCGAAATCGGGATTTGATGATTTCAATAGGTTCATATGATAACTTTTGACTTGGGCATATCTTCGGATCAAGTTTCGGGTGATCCAGGAGAATTTCAGCGCTTAATGTTGAAAGTTGGTTCATTGAAGGTTTTCTAGCTCTTTAAAATTGGTTTAGAGTAGACTTTGGGGTTATCGAGGTCTGTTTGGGATTCTGAGTCTGGGAATAGTTGATTTATGACTTGTACGCAAAATTTGGTGTAATTTCGAGTAGTCTAATTATTATCGGCGCGTTTAGAGCTAGTTAAGAAGTTTGAAGTTCATAAGTTGATTCAATTTGGTTTTGGGTTGCGATTCAAAGTTTTGATGTTGTTTTATGTGTTTCAAGGGTTCGAGCAGGTCCGTATTTTGGTTATGGACTTATTAGTGCATTTGGACGGGGTCCCAGGGGGCTCGGGTGCGGTTCGGACCGCCCGGAGCTAAGTCCAAAACTACTGGTGTGCTGGTTCTGGTTTCCTTCTTTGCAAATGCACAAGGACCCTCGCATTCGCGATGAAGGATTTAGGGGTTGGTGCTTTTGATTTTCGTGTTCGTGAAGAGGAGGCCGTGTTCGGGAAGCTTCAGAATCTGTGGCCTTCGCGTTCATGATGGTGTGGTCGCGTTCGCATAGAATGATTTAGGGTCAGGGTGTCTGTGGGTCATTGCTCTTCGTGTTCCTGAAGGGATGGTCGCGTTCGCGATGCTTGGGCTATCCTAGATTTCGCGACCACGAGGACCTTGTCGCATTCGCGAAGAGGAGTTTCAAGGCTTGGGAAGGCTTTGCCTTCGGGGCAGTTGGTGTCACGACCCAGTTCTATTTTAGGCCGTGATGGCGCCCGACGTTATTGCAGGACAAGCCAACAGTGAACAATCTAGCGATTTCCCATTTTTAATTAGTTCTTCCAAGTAAATAGCTTTCTTTAATTTAATAATTTAATAAGAAGCAGATTTAAATTGACAAAACAAAAGCAACTAAATGTATACAACCATGGGAATACAACCAAATATTATGAGTCTACTAGTGAGTGTGCTAAGATCTAGTGTCACAAGTATGTGTGCTACTAGTAGAATATACAAAACATCTCTACTCTACTGTCTGAAATAGAATAGACAGAAACATAAATCAAAGAGAGACTCCAGCTGCTGCTGAATGACTCGGAAGGGAAGCTCACCGTGTAGTCTCGAGCTAGAAGTCAAGCGTGCGTGCCAGACTGGTAACCAGATGCACCTGCCTCAGATCCTGCACATCCAATGCAGAAGTGTTGCGTGAGCATATAAACAACATGTACCCAGAAAGTATCTAGTCTAACTCGAAGAAGTAGTAACGAGGGGTCGACTTTGACACTTACTATGGGTCAGAAACGTAATAATATGAAGTTCTAGTTAAGCATTAAATATACAATGACAATAGAGCTCAAACCAAGAAGTAAGTAAGTAATCCTTCATTTCAAGTAAGAATAAATCATTTCTCTCATCTATTCCTTTCACCTTTTAAGTCTGTGAAACAATATTATATATTAAAAAGGGATTCCAATATCTTTACGCACGAGTTATGCCGAGAACATACATCCCGATCCAAATATACATAGTAATATACTATGCACTGTCGAGGGTCGAACAACCCGAACCATATGATATATTAATAAACCTTGCCGACGACCCGCTCCCATGAGAGTAATGGAAATTTACCCTTCTTGCAAAATATATTTGTGAAGTGGTTGAACATAGATTTTCTCAATTTATCATAATATTTCTCAATTCCTTTTTTAAAAATAAGAAAGTCAATATGGAACTTTAAAATATTGAAATCCTCAACTTCCGATTTAATCCAACAACTAGTAAGCATAAACAAGCAACGATATCAACAAAACATGGTGTAAGCCTAAATCTACCCGGACATAAGCATGAATAGTAGCTACGCACAGACTCTAGTCACATCGTGCGTACACAGCCCCCACAAATAGAAGTTCATATTGATTTAAGTTCACCTATGGGGTTAATTCCCTCTTACAAGGTTAGAAGAGAGACTTACTCGTCTCAAGGCCTAATTCCCGGTCCAAGAATGGGCTCACACCCTCAATTCGGTGCCGAATCAACCCAAAACTAATCAAACAGTATACAAACTAATCAATACATGCTCAAAAGTTTGTATTCCAACTATTTAAGAGGTTACCCAACCCTAAATGTAAGATTCTTAAATTCACCCCTAAGCCCATGTGTCCTGATTCTGGAAATGTTCGAAGCAAGTTGTTCCCCATAACCCCATGAACTCAAGTATATGTTTTTCATAAAATTCCATAACCATTTTCGTGGTCAAAAACCAATTTTACCCAAACCTAGGTTTTCATCTAAACCCTTGATTTCACAAAATTTTACATGTTAGTTTACCTATAATGTATGTATTTAACTCATGTTGTGTAGAAATTACTTACCTCAAAGTGCTAGATGAAAACCCGTTTCCAAAAGCTCCAAAAATTTCCCAAGAGATGAAAGAAAATAAGATAAATGGTCTAAGTCCTGAATTAAATGAGCTGGGCATAGGCCTCTGATGTCGCATTCGCGAAACGGGTTTGTAAATGCGAAGGTCGCAATTGCGGAAAATGCATTGCAAATGCGAACCCTGGGCTTCAGCTGTTGAGATCGCAAATGCGACAAAAGTGTCGCAAATGCGAACACTGCTGCGGTCACAAATGCGGCTCAGGTGTCGCAAATGCGAACACTGTCCCAGGTCGAGATTCTTCACAATTGCAAAGATCTTCTTGCAAATGCGAGGCTCGCAAATGCGAACAATTTCTCGCATTTGCTAGACCTGCAGCACCAGCAATTAACACTAGAAAAAAACTGAGGTGTTTCAATTCCTCCCGAACGTCCGAAACTCACCCGAGCCCTCGAGGCTCCACACCAACTACCCACATAAGTCTAATAACCTTATACAAACTCGATCGAGTGATCAAAACACGTAAATAACATCGAAACTACGAATTGGATGCCAAAACCCATGGATTGACTAATGAACTCCAAAACTTCTAAAAAGACTTCCGCTCGTCCGGTTCCTATCAAATTAACTCGGAATGTCACCAAATTTTATGTACAAGTCGTAAATGACATACAACTATTCCAGGTCTCGGAATTCCATTCAGACCTCGATAACACCAAAACCTACTCAAAACCAAATTTAAAGAACTTCAAAAACCTTCAAAGAACCAACTTTCACTATTAGGCGCCGAAACGCTCCTGGGTAATCCAAAACCCGATCCGAGTATACGCCCATGTCCGAAATCATTGTACGAGCCTATTGGAGCCATCAAATACCAATTCTGATGTCATTTACTTAAAACATTGACCGAAGTCAAACTTAGCCTTTTAAGGCCAACTTAAGGAACCGAATGTTCCCGAACCCTTCCAAATCTCAAACTAACCATCCTCGCAAGTCATAAAAGAGTAAAAGCACATACAAGGAGTCTTATTCAGGGAACTGGGTTCTAGAAACCAAAACGACCGATCGGATCATTACATTCTCCACCTCTTAAACAAACGTTCATCCTCGAACGGGTTTAGAATCATACATGGAGTGAAGAATAAGTGTGGATATCAGCTCCGTATGTCCTCCTCGGACTCCTAGGTCGCCTCCTCGAATGGTTGGCCCCTCCACTGAACCTTTACCGCAGAAATCCTCTTGGATCTCAACTGGATATCCTTCCTATTAACAATGGCAACTGGCTCTTCTTCATAACCCGGACTTTCATCTTGTTGAATCGTGCTGAAATCCAACACATGTGACAAGTAAGTATGATACCTCCGGAGCATAGACACGTGGAAGACCGTATGAACTCCCGATAGACTGGGAGGAAAAGCAAACTCATAAGAAACCTCCCCAACTCATCTCAACACCTCAAATGGTTTTATAAACCTTGGGCTTAACTTGCCCTTCTTCCTAAACCTCATAATTCCCTTCATCGGCGAGACTTTCAAGAGAACCTTCTCGCCCACCATAAATGATAAGTCACGCACCTTTTGATCCGCGTAATTCTTCTCTCAGAACTGTACTTCACAAAGTCGCTCCTGAATCAACTTTACCTTTTCCAAGGCATCCTTCACCAAATCAGTACCATACAACCTAGCCTTGCCAGGCTCAAACCACCCAATGGAAGAACTACATCACCGACCATATAAAGCCTTGAATAGAGTCATCTCGATGCTGGACAGGTAACTGTTGTTGTAAGCAAACTCGACCAAGGGCAAGAACCGATCCCACTATTCTCCAAAGTCAATCACACAAGCCCCGAGTATGTCCTCCAATATCTGAACTGTCCGCTCTGACTGCCCATTAGTATGTGGATGAAATGAGATACTGAGATCTACACGGGTCCCCATCTGACTGTGTACGGCTCTCCAAAAATGCGAGGCAATTGAGGACCTCTGTCTGATATGATGGAAATAGGCACCATGCAGCCGAACTATCTCCTGAATATAAATCTGGGCCAATCTCTCAGAAGTATACGTAGTCATTATAGGAATGAAGTGTGCCGACTTGGTCAATCTGTATACAATGACCCAAACTGCATCAAACTTCCGCAAAGTCCATGGCAACCCAACTACGAAGTCCATAGTAATGCACTCCCATTTCCACTCAGGTATAGTTATCTGCTGGAGTAGGCCTCATGGCCTCTGGTGCTCATACATAACCTGCTGGCAAATTAGGCATCTAGCTACATACTCAACTATGTCTTGCTTCATCCGGCGCCACCAATAATGCTGCCTCAGGTCACGATACATCTTCGTAGCACCTGGATGAATGGAATATCGAGAATTGTACGTCTCTTCTAGAATCCTTTCCCTCAAGCCATCGACATTAGGAACACATAGACGACCCTGAAGTCGCAGAACACTATCCTCGCTAATAGAAACCTCCTTGGCACTACGCCGTAGTACCGTCTCCCTGAGAACCAACAGGTGCGGATCATCAAACTATCGATCCTTGATCTACCCCGATAGTGAAGACTGGGCAACAACGCAAGCAAGAACTTGGCTAGGCTCTGAAATATCCTACCTCACAGGTCTGTTAGCCAAGGACTGAATGTCTGAAGCTAGTGACCTCACCTCATTTGAAATTCATGTCAAGCTACCCATACTCTCTGCCTTCCTGGTTAAGGCATCCACGACTACATTCGCCTTTCCCGTATGATAAAGAATAGTGATGTCATAATCCTTCAGTAACCCAAGACATCTACGTTGCTTCAGATTGAGATCCCTTTGCTTGAACAAATGCTGCAAATTGCGATAATCAGTGTAAACCTCACATGACAACCCATAAAGATAATGCCTCCAGATCTTAAGAGCATGAACAATCACGGGAAACTCCAAATCGTGAAGCGTATGCAATAACTTGCCCCTCCTGCATCAATACACAACCCAAGCCAACGCGGGAAACGTCACAATACACACTATACATCCCCAAACCGGAAGGCAACACAAGGACTAGTGATGTGGTCAAAGCTGTCTTGAGCTTCTGGAAGCTCGCCTCAAAATCATTGGACCAACAAAAATAAGCACCCTTCTGGGTCAATCTAGTCAAAGGTACTGCAATAGATGAGAAGCACTCCACAAACTGGCGATAATAACTTGCTAACCCCAAGAAGCTCCTGATCTCAGTCCCCGAAGTAGGACGAGGCCAACTCTGAACTGCCTCAATATTCTTGGGATCCACCTTATTACCATTGCTTGATACAACATGCCTCAAGAATTCCACAAAATCTAGCCAAAACTCACACTTGGAGAATTTAGTTGCTTCAAATGCTACTCGTGCTCCTCCATGCTACGTGAGTAAATCAAAATATCATCAATGAAAACAATGACAAACGAATCAATATAAGGCCTCAACACCTTGTTCATCAAGTACATAAACGCCACTAGGGAATTAGTCAAGCCGAAGGACATCACCAGAAACTCATAATGGCCAAATCTAGTATGGAAAGCAGTCTTCGAAACATCTGAGTCCCGAATCTTAAACTGATGGCACCCTAATGTGATGACCCAAGGGGTCATTTTATAAATTTAGACTTCGTTCCATGCTTAATAGCCATAAATAGACTAATTTTAAATACCTCGATTTGCATGCGCAGTCCGGGCGTGAAACCGGAAAGCTTTTATGTGAAAAATATGAGAAATAGTGATTTCTAGAATTTAAATTTTGATTATAGTTGACTTTGGTCAACATTTTGAGTTAACGGACCCGGATCCGTGTTCCGACGATCCCGGGATGTCCGCAGTAAAATATGGGACTCGGGCGTATGCCCGGAAATGGATTCCGAGGTCCCAAGCCTTAGAAATCAATTTTTAAAAGAAATTGTTTTGCTGAAATATTTATGAATTAAAGAAAAGAAATAATGTTTGAAATTATTGGTATCGGGTCCGTGTTTTGATTCCACAGCCCGGTACATATTTTTTATGATATTAAAAAGTTAACTGTGAAATTTGGTGAAAAACGGAGTTTTTGTGACGTGATTCGAACATCCGGTTGAAAAGTTATGAACTATAAGAGTTCTTGATGAAAATGACGAGTTTTGAGGTTTAATTCATTGTTTTATGTGTTATTTTCATGATTTGATCACACGAGCAAGTCCCTATGATATTTTTAGACTTGCGTCTATGTTTTGTTTAGAGCCCCGAAGGCTCGTGTGAGTTTCGGATGGGCCATGAGATGTTTTGAACTTAAGAAAAATTGCTGGTTTCTATTTTCTGGTGCATGGTAAATTAGTGCTACGCGATCTCATAACTTTCTCCTCGATCACATAGTGTAGATCGTGGGGGTCTTTTTTTTGTTTTGTTCTATGCGATCGCAAAGCAATATCCGCGATCGCGTAGTGTTAATTTGCTGGGGACAACTTTTGTTCTATGCGATCGCATAGCAATATCCGCGATCTCATAGTGTTAATTTGCTGGGGACAACTTTTATTCTATGCGATCACATAGCAATATCCGCGATCGCATAGTGTTAATTTGCTGGGAACAACTTTTGTTCTACGCGATCGCATAGTGTTAATTTGCTGGGGACAACTTTTGTTCTATGCAATCACGTTAATTCTTCCGCGATCGCATAGTGAAAATTTCAGGGAGTATTTTTATTCTATGCGATCGCGTCCCTTCTTCCGTGATCGCATAGAAGGCCTGCCCAGTCATATAAATACACTGTTAAACACGAACATAACCTATTTTTCAACCATTTTTTGAACTACCAAGCCCTAGAGACGATTTTTTTCACCAAGGTTCATCCCCAAAGTATTGGTAATCAATTCTAAACTTTGTTCTTTCAATTCCTTATTTTTTTTAATCACTTTTAAAGAAAAAACTAAGAATATTCATGGTAAAAATTGAGGGTTTGGGTAGGATTAGGAAATTTTTTAAAAATCAAATTTTTACCTCGAATTGAGGTCGAATTTCGAAACTAATTATATATTTGGGTTCATGGGTGAATGGGTGAACATAATTTGGTCCGAACCCCGAGTTAGACCAAGCAGGCCCGAGGTCGGGTTTTCACGTTTTTTTGAGAAAACATAGGAAAAATTATGATTTTCAGTAATGTTAGTTCCTTTAGCATTAATTGATGATATTGAGTTAATTATGACTAGATTCGAGCAAGTTAGAGCAAGATTCTAAAGGAAAAGCTATAATTGAGCAGTGAGTGGCCTACAAAATTGAGCTAAGTGTTTGGTCTAACTTTGACTTGAGGTAATAGGAATCCCCACTTGTTTGCTATGTGAAATGCATGTGTGTGGTTTATAGGTGAGGTGACGAATATCTATGCACCACCAAATTTCCTGTTAAACATGATCCCTTTCCCGTTCCCAACTTAATTGATTCTTGTCTTAATTGTTCTATGTTCATTATTGTTTCTATGACTACTTGGCCTTGTTATTTTGTTGTTAAATATTGTTGTGGTTATTTTGGAAAGTGTATTGGCTGTTTTAGCTGGTTCCCTTGTGGTACAAAACTGTTGAGCGGTTTGACATTGTCTTTACGAGATATATATACATATTTATGTTCCTGTTGGTTTCATTTTTGATAATATTGAGGAAGTTATGAGAAATATACAGTTTCTTATTTATAATTGTTTAGACAAATATATTGTGAAATTTATGAATAAATTGATATGAGATGTCTGGTGGGAGCGGGTTGCACGCCGCAACAAGGAGTGATAAGGGTGGACAGGTGGGATTGGGTTGCACGCCGCAACAGGACTAATAAGGGTGATATATTTAGGGAGGAGCAATAAGGGTTGACAGGTGGGAGCGTGTTGCACTCCGCAACAAGGAGCAATAAGGGAGGACATTTATATTTCTACTGAATTTCAAAGAAAATAAAGATTTGAAAGTCTTAAATGTGTATTTTACTATTCTTCATATTTTCGGCACTACTTTTATTTAAAGTTAAAATTTGCAAACTTGGACATTATTTGAGGATTGGTTATAGATGAGGCCTGGAAAAGGCGGCTGAGTTATTTTATTGTTGTTGCAGTACTTAATTATCTTTTTTAGATTTCCTTCTTGCTTTATATAGATTATTGTCACAGGTTATATTGCTAAATCCTCGCCGTAGCCTCGTCACTACTTCGTCGAGGTTAGGCTCGGCACTTACCCAATACATGGGGTCGGTTGTACTGATACTACACTCTGCACTCTTTTGTGCAGATCCAGGAACCGTCCAGCTGTAGAGATATTTAGAGCTTCTATTCATTTATTAAGATACACGAGGTATATCTGCCGGTGTTCGCAAATCCCGAGAGTCTTCTCCTATTTTCATAAACGTTGTTTTATTATATTCAGAATAGTTACATTATTTCTTTCAACCAAGTATTTGTAGTATTCTTTAGTAGTTCGTGAATTGTGACACCAGACCCTGGGGTAGTCTTAGGGTTATTTATATATAATTAGTTCGTGGTTCATTTTATTTAATTGTTCGTTGTTTTATCTCTGGAAATTTTTCATCGAAAATCAATAGATTCAGTTTACTTTAGAATATTTTATTATGTTTAAATTGATAAATAATGCAAACTAGTTAATCGAATTCTAACATTGGCTTGCCTAGCAAGTGTGGTGTTAGGAACCATCACGATCCCTAAGGTTGGGAATTTGGGTCGTGACAAGTTGGTATCAGAGCGCTAGGTTGCTTATGTCTCACAATTCACGAACAAACTTGGTAGAGTCTGAAGGATCGGTACGGAGACGTCTGTACTTATCTCTCAGAGGCTATGAAGTTAGGAAAAATTTCACTTCTATTCTACTCTATCGTGCGAATTTATTCTACCATTGATGATTGAACTTTTCTATTCTTGTCCTCTCACAAATCTCGACAACATGAAAAGCGTCTACAACCGGACAAAAGATGAAGCCCTAATGACAAATACGATTAGGGGAAGAGACAGAAGTAGAGCTCAGTCTAGAGCTCGAACCTCGACACCGATGGTACAATCTCAAGTGGATCTAGAAGCGGAGGTTCAAGCTCAGTTAGTACATGTTGGACTAATTCAGATTCCAGAAGGATTTATAGCTACTCCAGTATTGCATAACATGGGAATAAGTTGAAGGCAACATGGTTTATTTATATGAGCTGTGAAGTTTAACATTGTGTATTATCAGGCATTGTGACCTATGATTTCGTGCCAAGTGAGGAAGTCCACTGTCAAGGAATAGATTGCGGGGTCATGTATTATATTGGTTTTTGGCTTGGAATGTATAAGGCCTGAGATTTTTAAAGAGATAAAGCTGGGACTTGCGGTATGTCTGCCTCCTTAATAACCCTATACCTCAGTACCAAAGGAGTTATCCAAAAAACTTTAAATCTAAAGAAGGTCTACTCAGTGCGGAAGCCACGATTGCGGATTTTGGGGTGCTCCAGAGGTGGTACAATGATTAACAAGCTTCTAGACTATATGATTCGTGCCAAGGTTTATATGTATAGAGATCTACCTTTGGGGTCATTGTGCATCAATAAGGATAAGAGTTACCCCAAGGAATAACAAAGGGTACATGAATAAGTGGGGTAGCTCAGCGGTGTCGAGACAACATGGTAAAGGAGAAACTTGTTGCCGGGGGTCAAAGCAAGCCTAGGAAGAGGACGACCAGTCATTGCAACACAAAATATTTGACTCAATTCTCATAATGCTTTTGAAAGAGTTTGTTTCTCGAACTTTCCATTTTGTGTGGCGCTTAAGGTTTGAACGATTGTATCAGGTCACCATGACAATGTCATAGCATGCCATCAGGTTCGACAAGTTAGCCTGTCATACTCCTACTCTGGTTCATATAGCCAGAGAGTAAGTCTACAGACTCCTTAAAGGACTCAAATATGATTGTAAAATTTTGTACGACTCAGGGCAGGTTGGTACTTCATTTCGGCTAGTGATAGAAATTGTCCTAGACTTGGGATAGTCCTATTTCATCGGAACACCCAAGCTACGTGCCCCATTGCAGTTACAACTCAACTACATGACCAACTAGGGAAAAAAAGGGAGTCGGAATGTCGAAATTGGAGGTTAGATTCCTAGAGGTGGAGACCCAGCATGTTGTTATATTTTTTATGGTATGGCTGAGGTCGTTACATCAAATGGTGTCATTACAAGAACAATTTATAATTATTATAAAGCGATGATTTCCTGAACTTAATACGGTTATGCGTATCTAATAAAATTCTTCTAATATGCTCCACTCTCGGGTGAACTTCGTAACTAAAAAAAAAACCTACTTATGTTAATACTTGTATTGAGAAACTCTATGGAGATAGCTATGTTTATCAATACGTGTTGTAATTTTTTTTAACAGAAAATATTTAAAGGAAGGAAATGGAATGTTTTGATTGGCATGATACGCATGTTGCTTGTGATTCAGAATTGAGGAGGAGTTCCTCGCATTTTAATATGATTTGAGATATATTTAAACCGGGCTACGAGTCGCGGTGGAAATTATGTAAAGATGAGATCCTTGTGCTGGAAATTCTTGTGTTTTTCTCCCATGTTGAGTTAAAACTTTACTATAGTACTGGTAGGGAGTCATGCCTGTTAGGCTTATTCGATAATTTATGTATAACATAATGATAATAATCATAGTAATAAATAAATAAATAAATAAATTAATTAACTGTGCATAATTTGCCAAATCAGTGTTATAATTATTGAGCTTTGACCTATGAGGTACGTGCACGCCCCTGTGGCGTTAAATGAGACACGTTAATTTGTGTATATAATTATGAGGTCTTCATGAATCACATCTCGTTATCAATATCGTGAAGGGTAGAAAGGGGATTATTGTTACGTGAAGTTATTGGGCGATTCTGTAATTGATTATGAACAACTATTAAGATCATATTGAGCCGAAAGGGTGTTCCATTCAAATGGTCAGACGAGTATAGGTGGAACTTTTAGAAGCTCAAGATGGATTTGACTACGATGCCAGTATTGGTGACACCCACAGGTTCAGGATCGTGCACTGTGTATTGTGGTGCATCTCGTATTGGATTAGGTACAATATTGATGCATGATGGCAAGGTGATTGCATATGCTTCTCGGCAGCTGAAGGTCCATGAGAAGAATTATCCCGTTCATGACTCAGAGTTGGCAGCCATTGTTCATGCATTGAAAATTTGGAGGCACTATCTTTATGGCGTGTCGTGTGAGGTTTTTACTGACCATCATAGTCTCCAGTACTTATTCAAGCAGAAAGATCTAAATTTGAGGCAGCGGAGATGGTTAGAGTTACTAAAATTTTATGATGTCACCATATTGTATCACCGAAGGAAGGCCAATGTGGTGGCCAATGCATTGAGTAGCAAGGCGGTGAGTATGAGAAGCCTTGCGTATATTCCAGTTGGTGAGAGACCGTTGGCCTCAGAAATTCAGACGCTGGCTAATCAGTTCGTGAGTTGTTCCGTGAGGAGGCTCACAGTTCTAAGTATTCGACTCACCCTGGTGTAGTCAAAATGTACCAAGACTTGAGGCAACATTACTGGTGGAGAAGGATGAAAAAGGACATTGTTGCGGAAGTGGCTCGTTGCTTAAATTGTCAGCAGGTAAAGTATAAGCATCAAAGACCCCGTGGTTTGCTTCAGTAGATAGAGATTCCTGAGTGGAAGAGGGAGTGTATCACTATGGACTTCGTTGTTGGGATCCCACGGACTCAGAGGAAAAATTGACGCAGTTTGGGTTATTGTAGATAAGCTGACTAAATCAGCACATTTCATTCCTGTGGCAAGTACTTATACTTCTGAGCGGTTGGTTGAGTTATATATCCGGGAGATTGTTTGCCTTCATGGTGTGCCCGTGTCTATCATTTCTGATCGAGGTACGCAGTTACTTCGCACTTTTGGAGGGCAGTTCAACATGAGTTGGGTATCCGAGTGGAGTTGAGTATAGTATTTCACCCTCAGATTGATGGGCAGTTCGAGTCAGATATTGGAGGATATGATCTGCGCTTGTGTTATTGACTTTGGAGGTTTGTGGGATCAGTTCTTTCCGTTAGCGGAGTTTTCTTATAATAATAGTTTTCATTCGAGCATTTAGATGACCCCTTATGAGGCATTATATGGTAGACTATGTAGATCGCCAGTTGGATGGTTTGAGCCGGGAGAGGCTCGGTTGTTGGGTACAAACTTAGTTTAGGAGGCCTTAGATAAAGTCAAGATTATTCAAGAGAGACTTCGTGCAGCTCAGTCTACGCAAAAGATTTATGCCGATCGTAAGGTTCGTGATGTGGCATTCATGGTTGAAGAGAGAGAGAGTATTGCTTCGTATGTCACCCATGAAGGGTGTTACGAGATTTGGGAAGAAGGTTAAGTTGAGCCCTAGTTATATCGGGCCGTTTGAGATTCTTGATAGAGTGGGGGAGGTAGCTTATAGACTTGCATTGCCTCCAGGGTTATCCTTAGTTCATCCGGTATTCCACGTGTCTATGCTCCGTAAATATCATGGTGACCCGTCCCATGTGTTGGATTTCAGCTCTGTCCAATTGGACCAAGACTTGACTTATGAGGAGGAGCCGGTGGCAATTTTCGACTAGCAGGTTCGTCAGTTGCGATCTAAGAGTTATTCTTCAGTTCGAGTGTGTCACGACCCAAATTTTCCTCCGTTGGTTATCGTGATGGCATCTAGTCTTACGGACCAGGTAAGCCTAATATTCAGGAATAACAACATTAATAAATCGAATCTAATATTTTTCTAAAATAAATAATTCTTTACACATTTTATATTCCCACAACCCGGAAGTTCAAGTCATAAGCTTTTAAGAATTTACACTAAAACTCCTAAAAATACCACAGTTCAGAAATAAGTGCAACAGTGCTAACAAAAATATAAGATGGTGACTCCGAAAGCGCGAACGATGAAACGGTATTACCTCGAGTCTCCACAACAACAACCACGCTACTATCAATCAATCGGCCGGTTATGCAAAAACCTAGAATCTGCACAAAAATGTGCAGAAAAGTAGTATGAGCACACCACAGCGGTGCCCAGTAAGTATCAAGACTAACCTCGGTGAAGTAGTGACGAGGACTAGTCAAGACACCCACTAGTCTAATAAAAACTGAACAAGTATCAATATAGGAATCAGGGAAATAATGAACATAAAGGCTACACAATATAGCTAACAAGACAGTGAATTCGATATAGAAGGAAAACAATAAGTATCAGCGGAAACCAAGAAGTAACACAAAGACTGAATAGAACACAGACAAATCCGGCATGTAAATACACAACACGAGCATGTAATGACTAAAAAACTTCAACCACTTCTACATAAAATTCATAGTCATCTCCACGAGGTTCCGAACCTCGGACAAATCATCATTTACGGGTCCCAATATCCGAACCCTAACACTTGGCAACTTTCCCCCTCATTCGAGTGCTAACTGCACGGACGACTCACGTGCCAATTTGGTCATTCCCACCCATACGGTAAGCACAACAAGAGTATATATACTTGACAACTACAAGGAGTCCTGAATCCCTTAGTAGAACTTAACTACGTGTATGCTTGTGCAACTTTCTAACGTGATTTCAACAACCAATAGACATAAGGAAACAAATGGGGCAACACGTACATTTTCATCTCATAAATTTCCACACGAATGAACTCACACGGTAAGTGCTCCAGTACACAATACCAACAACAAGGAATGCCTCCAGGACAACACAAGTATCACAAACAATCCCTGACATAGCCCACCTTGTCACACCACGTGTGCAATATTAAAGTATATGCCCGCCTTGTTTCGCCACACGTGCATAATCATGTTCCCACCTTGTCACGCCACATGTGCAACACTCAATCTCGTATCCGGCCTTATAACGCTGCATGTGCAATATCAATAGTAAACATGGAATGATATAAACCTCGTGCAAATCCCCATATCAACAACCGCACGGCAGAAACCTCGTGCATCACCAAAACAAGTACAACAACAACATGTCAACAGTTCAAGATACAATTAATACATCAACTCAAGAGCCTTCGACCACAAGATAGGAAAAACTAGTTCACGAGAGATAAACATAACAAGGAGAGCTAGGCGTATACGAATCACTCAACAAGGAAGGCACATGGCATGCAACAGCCGCACCTAATTTCACGGGTGAACAACAAAAATCAACACAAATCCGATAACTCGATATAAGGTCAAGTCACGAAGGTATAGAATATCTAAAATTCATTTAAGGTTGAGTAGTTACGAGAATATTCAACAATTTCCACTTAAGGACAAGCAACAAAGAAT